>CM021105.1:347251354-347471693 GCA_007115665.2 Sequoiadendron giganteum | reverse complement strand
GAGTCGAATCAAAGAAGTTAGATGCTGCCATATAATGAATTAATGAATTAATTGATGTTGCTTGAAGAAAGCCGCATTTATAAATTCTTGGAGCCGTTTCATTATGGAAGATAGCGGTTCACATGACGGTGTGGCAAGTATCAAGTCTCAGGCAAAATGTCAATAAAGAAGGTTATGACACAAGTTTAGCCACGTAGGAGTCTTGCTGGGTGACGTGAAGCATCGGGGGTCTCTATTAAGAGGTCGTGTTTTCTGCAAGCTGCCGCCACACTTCAATTTATATGCATGATCTCCTTAGTCTGTCGTGATCTTTCATTTGAAACGATTCACTAAGGACTTTCGGGGCATAAAGTTTTAAGCAGCTGCCAAAAAAATAAGGGACAAACATTCTCTTGGCTGCTAGCGTGGAAGGAGCTCTGGAAGTATCAGGTTGCTTTTAACTGTTTGCTATACAAATATTAAGGGAGTCATGGCCAAGCATCAAATTCATATGAATTAGCCTGTTGGTGTTTCGGTGGGAGTGAGTATCAACCAAAGCGGTAGTCCAAAGAATATCATCGGTTTGGCACATTGAAGCAGCTGTGAGCCAGTAGATCTGCTTATTGCTGACTGGACATATGATGGGTATGTGGACATGAGTGTATCTCTAGAGAGCAGAGCAGATGTACTGAATAGGTCACTTGGTAAATTAAAAAAAAAAGTTGTGCTTAAACGTGATGAAATATCCCAGAACAGGGTAGCCTACTACAGAACACAAAGGAAACTTTCAGTAATGACACTGCACTCTATAAAGACCACTACAAATAAACTATACGCATTATGACTTGAATTACCATGTGATTGTTCAAAATTATGTAAATATACAAACTTCATAATCAAAAATGCTCTTCAACAACCAAATTATTGCATAATTGGCAACAAACATTTCCAAAACACCAGTCTTAGAAAGTTTAGTGACAACTTTTAGGATAATACATACTTTTGTGGAAATCAATGTAACTGAATAAGCCATAAAATGATTAAATATATTGCATAAGACAGGATCAATGATATGAGGCCCCTCTCAAGTCCCATCAAAATTGCAGTATCAATAAAGGGTGACCAATGAACTTATTCAACAGGAATTCTTAAAATGAAGTATTAAACTGGCAACACAGAAGTCAGGATCTTTTTGTAGAAATCGTGGAGAATGGTTAAAGTGAAAAACAAAGCACTACACAAATGGTAGAGGGAGGGCTAATAATGGAGAGTCATCAAAAGATTCAACTAAGAAAAATTGCTTTTCATTCACAGCAAAGGCTACAAAATTTTAAACCAAATGCCCCATAAGGACAAGATACAAGGGAACTCAATAACATGGAATATTAATAGCTTCTGCTGGAAACAAAATAGAAACTGACATATCAGTTATTCAGGATGCATACACCATCCATTTGCATCATACCAAGTATGTGAAAAGAAACTTTACAAAACTGAGAACTAGGTTGAAGATACTATTATATATAAATAAAAGGCATTGTCTTACTAGCAAAGCTATCAAACAATATATTAGCAATAATAGGCAGCAATGAGTGAAAAATGTGTCCTTTGAAAAATATCATCAACTTGCATTAAATAACGCACTTTGTTGACTGAAATGACTTGTGGCAACACTCAAGAATCCCAACCATGTATAACCTCTTTTACACAAATCACATTCTATCCAACAGTTCCTGATTTCCATTCTCTAAAATGTGATCCAGGTCCATCAAGAAAAGATTTTAAAAAATAGGTCCTCGGAAAACTATTGTTGAGGCTTGAGAGTAAGAAACAGAGACAGGAAGCCACATAGATGACAAAAAAATGAATTGCTAGTGATATGAAGATAATTATGAAAATAGTCAAAATAGTTAGTAGTCAATGACATTTCTTGTTGTGGATCGTTATAAGGATTATCAACATTGGCAAGGAAAAGTGAATTAGTAGCCGCCTAAAACAGAATTATGAAAAAAAACTATTGTTTAGAGTAAGAAACAGAGACAGGAAGCCACATTGATGACAAAAAGTGAATTATTAGTAATACGAATTTATGAGAACGGTCCAAATAGTTAGTAGTCAATGACATTTATCATTGTGAATTGTTATAGGGATTGTAAACATTGGCAAGGAAAAATGAATTAGTAGTCATCTCAAACAAAATTACAAAGATAATCAGACTAGAGAATAATTAATGACGCTTCTTGTCACACACTACCATAGGGATTGTCAGAATTACAACTGGTTGACATACCGATTATCATGAAAGATCTTTGAGGTCATCAAAAGTTATTGTTTGAAATTCGTATCAATGGTTGTAACCTAAGTCACCGCGTTTGAATTCGAATTCGAGTTTGGCAACATTGAAATTCGACAAGGAAAAAATTTGAAAAGTAAAATATTCAGATTAAATTCGCCTTATATAATTTTGATTTTTTTAAAATATAAGTAATATAATTAAAATAATTTAAAAATATATTAATATACTAATATGTTTAAATATATTAATAAAAGCTAAATAAATAATAAATATATTTAAAAATATAATTTAAATTTTAAATATTATTAATATATAAATAATAAATAAATTAAATTATATATTAAATAATAAATTAATATAGTAAAAGTTTAATTTATTTATTTTAAAATATTAAATTTTAACAATGTGAATAAAAAACAAAAATAAATCACAAATGAACATTACTTTTTTCAAGAAAGGCTTTTAATTTTGTTATTAAATTTTAGGCTTTTCCCGAAAGCCCTTTCCATAATACTCCTTGACGAAAGCAGTGCTTGATGCGAAGTCCAGAAAACTGTACAGGATGCAACCGGATGGTGAAGTCCAGGACAACAATCGTTGTCGCGCACAGGATTTCCATTATCGCCATCATCGATGACGGAAAAGTGGTCGAACAAGGCTCCCACAAGCACAGTCATAGTCGAGGTTTCATTATTTATGGAGGCCATCCGCCGTCATAGGAGCTCTGTTTTTGTAAATATTTTTTATTTAAAAAACCTATGCCATTTACTCAAACAAATATAGGCGAATCTCAACGAATATTTAATCCTGTTTTGAAATATGCCGAATTTCGAACCTCATGGTTGAAATTCGGCGAATGCGGTGAATATGGCTGTAACTATGAATACGCATAATTTATTTAGTAGAATACAAGTCCTCATTTCTTCTTATTGTTTTGTATCTATCACCGGTAATCAGTTATTACTTATCTCTTTAATGCCCATCACTATTTCATGGCTTCCAATCACACTGATTTTGTATCCTACAAGTTTAAATGGAACCATACCCCTACATGCAAGAAAAATATGTCACAAGGTATGCCCCTTCAAATATAAAATTAAGCAAGTGAAAGCCAATAGTGCTGCCAAGCTCATTGAAGACTAAAGTTAAAGCCCAAAGTTCATGACGACTATTTAGAAATGTTTCACTCTGAATGCAGTCAATTGCATCAACCATTGATGAATGCCTCAAACTGATTAGAAATCACAAGATTAGTATCATTTTGGGTTCCCTTAATTGCATGGAGATGGACCACTTAGTGAAGACTTCATCACAATTCACACCAACCTAGGTCAGTGTGCACCACCACAGTTTATGGTAGTTATCACACCACAAGCTTGAGCTATATCCTAGATCTTTGACACTCCTGTCCTCATGATTTTAACCCCTGTTCATGGCCAATCTTTTTTATCTAGGGATAATGAGCACAAAATTTTGGTGTTTTATCTTTTGTTGTGTGCATCAGAAGACTCAAATTCTCTGTTAACAGAACTCATTCCAAAGAAGCTATTTTTTCCCTCATAGTGATTATTTCTAAACGTGTATTCCTGATTTCTTTCAATCATATTCAACATTGAATACAAAGCCATTACTCACCTTAAAATTAGTCCACTAGCAAAACTTCAAGAGACGAATGGCAAAAGAATAGAAAACCAAGGAAGGTGTCCATGTTATTACAATGTTAAGTTTCTCTCTGAACAAATTCTTCAGACTCCAAATGTTAGGAATTATATCTATAAAAGATGGCCTCGGATATTGAGCAGAGCATGTCTATTTATGAATCACTGGACAGTTGGATGAAATCCGTTCTAAGAAAATTCCCTACTGTGGTGGAATATGTAAGGTTTAATTGTTTGCCTGTGAAATTTTGGCATAGATATGCATCTGCCACTTTAAGCAGATTGGATATTCTCTACACTCTTATCAGTTAGCATTTAAAATCAATTAAGACATGGTGATTATAATTGCACAAGGATTTTGCATAAGCCTCAGCATGCACAAACAATTAACTACTCCAAGCAATCTACAAGGGGATTACACTCAGGACCAACAAACAAGCGGTTCACAGTCCTTTCTATTGTGTAAATTATCAGAGATAATTATATTAACATAAGATCCAAGAATAAATAGATTACAATGAAAGAGATCCAATAATCACGAAGACGTGATTATAGAGTTAACTGAAAGAAAGAGATAATCACGAGGACGTGATTATCGACTTAAATGAAAGAAACAAAAAGCAAACTAACAAAGATAACTAAGAGAGGTGAGCATTAAAATAGGACCGGACATTAGTTCTAATACCCTCCCTTAATGCTTAAACTATCAACTAAAAACTAAGTCTACACATATTGCGCTGGTCATCAAAATGCAAAGTGTGCAGAATCCTTCTGCTCCTCCTGCTTAGTCTACTCCACTATGTGAGCACTTTGCTGAGATGCTTCCTAGTTGGACTTCTCATCAGCCAACCGCTTTCTACAATACCTTTGTATATGACCAATCTTCCCACAGTAATGGCAAGTAAAAGACTTCTTGGAGCCCTCCTCTAAATCGCCTCGTCCTTTCTACTGAGTGGACTTGCCTTTGCCAACATCTTTGGCAGTAAATGCTTGTTCAACAGTAGATGACTCACTGTTGCTCCCAAACTGCTTCTTCCACCGATCCTGTTGCAAAAGCTTGTTGCACATCTCATCAAACTTCAAGTCAACATTGGTGGATGTAATGTTGAGCGTTTCGATGAAATGCTCGTAGGAACATGGCAAACTTTTCAAAGTGATCACCACGATATCCTCCTCTTCTACCTTACGACCAATGGCCTCCAATTGATCGCGAATATTTTTTACTTTCATCAAGTGCTCCTGCAAAGACACTTGGTCATCCATCATAATAGAAAAGAGCATATTCTTCAAAAAGAAATCCCTTCCCTTGTCTGAGGTCTCATGAAGATCTTTCAAATGTTTCCAGATCTCCGCAGCTGATTTACCAGAAGGTATTTCTGGTAACATGTCATCGGCGATAGATAATTTAAGAAGCATGACTGCCTCTCAATTACTTCCATCGTACTTGTCCTAATCCTTCCCAACAGCAGTTGGTTGAACTTCTATACCAAGAACAAGCGCATCCAGACACCGGTACTCAAAGATGGTAAGCATCCTTTGCTTCCACGTGTTGTAATTCTTTCCATTGAACCTTTGCGAGCTTTCCAACATAATATTGGACAACGACGCCATCCCTCCCGTTTTCCAAAGCACAAAAAGCAAGGTAGCGTTATGATCAATTGGCTAAACATTGGACAATCAGCTGGCACAACTTCTATTTTTGAAAAAAAAAAAATCGAAAACTCTATACAAATTTTTTTTGTTAGTTTCCCAGAAATTGTCAAAACTGGTTAAAATAACTTTTTTTCAGGCTGCCATGAAATTTCAGAAAATCACGCGAACTTGGCACAAATTTCAAGGCACGAAAACTGAGGTACCCAAAAAAAATGAAAACCTACCCATAAGAGCTCTCGAAAAACCCAGAAAGATTATGGTCTCAAAAGAAAAAAAATCGGGCTCAAAAACCGAGGATTTTTGCAAAAATCTGGCTGCAGGACGTGCAGGTACAAAAATGGTGGAAAAAAATTCCAGAGCTCAAAAATCACACACCAAAGTCCATCAAAAATCTGACGAAAATACTTAGGAAAAGCCTTCAAAATTGCGGCCAGGTAAAAGAAGCAACGCCCAGATCGCGCGCAAAAAGAAACACCCTCCCATCGCGCAAAAAAGACTTAAAATCTCAAACAAGAGCTTGTGATTTTCGGCTCCTAGAAACCACGAAAAATAAGAACTCCGTCATTAGAAAACACAGCTAGAAAAAAGAAGAAATTTCACACGCAGAGAAACGCCCAGAACAAAATGTGGTTCAGAAGGCACAGACTTAGCAAGTCATGCGGCTAAGAAACACACACACAAATTCGTCCAAAAAGTCGCGACACATAGAAAATCGCGAAAATAAACAAGCCCGTCAAAAAGAATCACAATGAAGAGATCCCATTCAAGTAGGAGGGCGACGCCAAAAGCAAACGTGAGCAATAGACACGGAAATGGAAGCCGACTCACGGAGACAAGATCACGCACACACGAGAACAGGAGTCATCACACACACAGAAACAAGAGTCGACTCCAAACGAAAATTCCCAAAATATCATGTCCGCACACAGGGACCACCTCTCAGACACGAAAAAGGAATCCCGACCAAACACACGAACAAACAGGAACCAGATCGATTACACATGCTCTGATACCATATTGTGTAAATTATCAGAGATAATTATATTAACATAAGATCCAAGAATAAATAGATTACAATGAAAGAGATCCAATAATCATGGAGACGTGATTATAGAGTTAACTGAAAGAAAGAGATAATCACGAGGACGTGATTATCGACTTTACTGAAAGAAACAAAAAGCAAACTAACAAAGATAACTAAGACAGATGAGCATTAAAATAGGAACGGACATTAGTTCTAATACTTTCAAGTGTAAATTTGAATCAAAAGAATCCAAAGGTGACTCAGCCATAGAAAGACAGTTTTGAAGGCTAATGAAAGGGAGGGAAGAAAGCATGATGCAAAGCGGGAAAATGCAAGCAGAGAGAAGTAATAACAATCACAAAAAGTAGCAAAGCATCTAACTAGTTAAGGCAACTAGAAAGGACAAATGTCCAATGCATGTACAATTACTTCCACTCCTTATCATATTCTGGACTTTGATAAGCATGGACAGTGAAGACCCTAGAAAAGACCTTCAAGACTTTTTAATTAACATCCTCTCTTGAGAAAGCACATAAGGAAATTAAGCCATTTGTAATATCCCTTTTGGGCGAGCAAGAGAAAATAAAGAGGAAAAAAATAATATTTAATCATTTTGATTTTTGGTGCCCTAGGGAAGGAGGTTAAATAGCATTCAAATTTGATTTTTGGCACCTAAGTATTTTTATAAATTTTATTGGGGCTGGGTGACCCCTTTTGGGGAGCTATAAGGTGGAAATAATAATTAAAAAAATAAATAAATAAATATGTTACAAGTTTGGCACCCAAAAAGTGAAATTAAAAATAAAATGAAAAAGCAAAATTGAAAGAAGAAGTGGTGCCCAAGTTGGGTCGGCCAAGTGGGAGTTATAAAGGTTGATTGATATATATAAGGTTCATTTGGAGGTTTTGGATATCATCGTTCATTTATTCTTTAGTTCTGATCAGCAGCTATTGCAGCCATTCCAAGGACGAAAACCCTTTGTGAATAGTAGAGGAGTTGGACAAAAACCTAGCTCTTCAATGGAGGATTTCATGACGGAGGTTGACTTGCGCTTCAATGGATTTTGATGTGGATTTTCATGCTCAGATTTTCAGATCAGTTATCAGCAACTTTGGAGGGCAGATTTGATGCTAATTGGTGTGCCTTGTTTTGGAGGGGCGAATTTGGCAAGATTGGGGGTTTTTGACAAGTTTCAGGGGTTGCAAACCCTTACCTACAGATCAGCAGGCCAGCGCACCTTTGGGGTAGGGTTTTGGAGGCATTTCATCATATATTTGTATTCATCTTTGCAGTCTGTCATAGCTAGAGCAATTCGCCCAGCTAAGGTTAGTGTAGATCAGCATTTTCTTGCATATTTTGGCTTGTAAGTAGGGTTTCTTCATATCAACAAACTATTGTACATTGTTGGGCATGTTTGGAGCCCATTTTATGGTGAACTTGCATACATATTAGGTCTGATTTTGTAGCAGCAGAACTGAACAATTGATAATCAGATTTTTCGCATGTTTGGATGGACATTTTGGTGTTTCACCTTGCTGGTTACATTCATGTCTAAGGTTAGATAAATCTGATATGTTATTTGAAGCAATTGGAAAGATATATGTTTCTGTTATTGCATGTTTGAAATCAAAAGTTTTACATCAGCAGTTAGGGTTTTTTAGCAGAGCTTTTGAAGTGCAGAAATTAGGGCATAAAATTGTGTTTCAAAAATCAGAAAATTAGTAGATATCCTAATTGGGGTATTTCACCATCAATTGTGAAGGCAAAGGACAAATTACTCCAGCAACAATCTTCTAACAATGGATAATGGAAAGACACCTGAAAGTTAGGTAGCCCACGAAGAGAAGCAGCATAGAATTAAAAAAGCACCAAAACAGAAAAAGTAAATAAATGTATCTCAAAAGCCAAGTGACTTTTCACTAGAAATAGAGACAAGAAGAATTTAGTCAAAAATAAATTAAATAATGCAAAGGAATATGAATGCTTAAGGAAAAATAGTAAGATGTTTTGGATGAGCATGTGGGTTGCAAAAGTGAAAGGAGGCACAAAAAGAAACTTCCCATCGAAAAAAAAGCAACTAAAGGATTGGGACCTTGCACCAGTGATGAACTGATATGGTTGGAAGATATGAGCAAATTGTAGCAGACCTAAAGGTACCTTTTATACCTTGGTTTGACAATGCCCTTAGATGAACTGGAATTTGATTTATACCCTTCTCCATTAAATTAGCTAGATAGGGACACAATAAACAGCAATTTTGGGAAACCCTTGCATGCCATACAACATAGTTTGCATACTCAAACTTAGCAGACCATAAAATTTAGACTTAGCAAAAAATCAACAACTTAAAAAAGAATTTCTTTAAAAACACAAATTTTATGCAAAATTCAGTTACAAAACTTACCAAATGAACCTATAAAATGTTGGAGAAGTGTTTTCTATTAGATTTGGATAAAAATAGACTACAGAATTGTATCATCATGCAAATACAACAGCTAGTTGCTACTATTATGAATTTATGATGGTTGTCTTTGAAAATCATAACCATATATTGCAAATCCATAAAAGTTACAAGTTAGAAGATTTTAAAATTTCCCCTTCCCTGTTCTAGTGAAAAATTGAGCAGAGGGTCAAGTCCTCACACTAGACTTCAACTCCTTGCTTGGCCTAGAAGGTTGCACATGTGGCTCCACATTGCTACTAATTGGCAATGACTTCCTCTACCTCATGTCGACATCATCTTTATCAATGACATCCAATCCAATCCCTCTTGCTTCTACTACATCTACACACTCCATAGCCTGCCTTCTTGAAAGGAGATTAAAATTTTAATAACAGATCAAAGGCAAAAAGGAAAAACTATAGATAGGTAACCAAAAGGGCTGGAAATAGCTTGCTTAGCATGCATAAATATTAACTATACGTCAATCATCCCATTCTCCTTTCATCGTTTCAAACTTGCAAACTTATACGGGTTAGGTTTGCTTCAAGGGTTAAAACATCAATCTTGAAGGATTATAGTGACCTACAACACGAGTTTTCATCATAACAATAGTGGCCTTTGTCATTGGCTGAGGGTTTTATGAGCAAATTCAACATATTTTCAAGCAGTTTTCATTGGCATTCAGTAATCAATGGTGATAATCCTCATTTAAAGTTCAACAATTTTTATCAAAATTCAGTGTTTCCAAATAGATATCTGCAGTAAAACAAGAAACATATTGACTTTGCAAGAGATTTTTTGAGTTGTTCATCATCATATCAGTTTTACAATAGCAGTGTCAAAATTCATTCAAAAAAATTCATCAATCAATCAAAACAATACCAGCAGCTTGTTGTCAAACTCTAGGTTTCCAAGATGACGTATCATTTCCAAATAGTGGAGGTTATATGAATTGTTGAGAAGAGTTGCCAACAAAATCTAAGAATTGTTTTCACTAGGAAATATAAATTAAAGATGGATACTGATAAAGGATAAGAGATAAATACAATGATAAAAATGTTGGGTCAAATGGTCCATATAATGCAGAATAATATGAATGCTTCCAAAAATAAAAATAGTGGGGCAAACACTTCAAGAGCCAACAACAAAAATTAGAAGAATCGCAAACAGAGAACACTTGTTGGGTCTGTTAATAGACCTCTGAAACCCACTTTCATTCGTAGAGAAGAAGAAAAGTCTCAGCCAAGGGTCATCAAGAGAATACAGTTCTAGATTTGTTACTACCATGGAAGTAAAATTCATCATGAAAAGGACTCAAAAAACAAGATGAAGAGAACAAGCAGACTTCAGAACCAGTAATAGACACACCAAAGACATTTACAAGATAGCAGTGTGGAGGAGCATAAAACTGTGGAGGATGTGGAATTCGGCTCCACTAATCTTCACGCTACAGATTTGGATCCCAAGTATTGCCATATCATTACAAATCCTTTCGAATAAAAAAAAGCAGAAAGCCTACCTCATTTCACGCATGCACAAAAGATTTAACACAAAACCTCAAATTATGTGAGGAATGACAAAGAAAAGCAAAGGTTGCTAAGTTGATAGCTGCTTGAGTAAAACAACATTTGTATGAATTTAAGGAAAAGTTTGCTCACATGGGTAATGAAAAGCAAGAGTTTAGACAGCAACTAGGTGTACTCCTACATCCTGCATGGGAACCTAAGAAGGCAATGACAAAGCAATTAGTCTTAGGCTTGCTAGTTGGAGTGATTGATCATTTTATCCACCAAAGACCAAGAAAGGTTAGTTTGCTTAACATCATTAAGAAAGAGAAAGGTAAACATTTCAATCATTCCTACGAGTACAATTCAAAACATGAAAGAGACAATAATAGCATAGATTTAATTTACACTATGTCCTTTCAGTATTTATGTTGTCATGGAAAGTACTCTAAGCATAGGAAAAAAAGCTAAGTTGCCGAATCGGGTACGGGCATGGGCACGCGTACGTGGGTACAGCAAAAAAATTTGGGGGTTGGGTACATAATCGGGTACGTCCGTACAAAAGTATAATAAAATATTCATATATATATACAACCTAGAAACAAAATTAAGTTTAGAAAATTCTAAATCTAAAAGTAAATTATAAGTTTTTAAAATTATATAATTATACTATATGAATATTAATTATATATATAATTAATAATTTAATTATATAAGACTACGTAAAACTGTAAAGTAATAAATTGTATAATATTATGAAAATAAATATTAAATATGTAAAATAGTAAATTCTAAATACTAAAATTATATTTTAAAAGTTATATATAAGTTATAAATATTAATAATCTATTATTTAATTATTATAAATTTAGCATTATGAAATATATGAAATATCTAAAGAATAAAACTTTGAAAAAAATAAAAAATACTGTTTATATTGGGTTGATGTGTTTCGTTTTTTCTAGCTTGCCATGCCCATTTCTTCCTGGACACACTTCTTCCTGTGTCATGCCTCTTCCTGTGTCTCTGTCGTCAAGGGTTTTTCTCTGCAATAGGTCAAAGACTGAGGCGCATGTCTATGCAACTCGTCAAAGTCTGAGGCGTGGGCGGGTAAAAGCATGGAAAATGGAAACTGAAAGTCAAAGAAAACTCGCAGCCAAAGTGAAAAACGAAATTCCTGGTCAATTCGAAAGCAATTCGTACCCGTATCCGTTTCTGAATCGTTTCGTCTCCGAAAACAATGCCCTAAGCAGAGCGATTCGGTAACATAGGAAAAAAGAGAAAGATACAACACCAAAAGTTAAGAATGAACAGATCAGTGAGTAAGAACAGAAAGAATCCACCATACCAATTAGAGATGAAATTAATCTACAATATAGCAATGTGGAGGAGCATAAAACTGTGGAGGATGTGGTATTTGGCTCCACTAATGTTCACGCTACAGATTCGGGTCACAAGGATCACCATATCACTACAAATCCTTTCGAATAAAATATATTAAAAAGCCTACCTCATTTCACACATGCACAGAAGATGTAACACAAATCCTGAAATTATGTGAGGAATGGAAAAGAACGGCAAAGGAAGCTAGACTGATAGCTGCTCGAGTAAAACAACATTTGTAGTAATTTAAGGAAAAGCTTGCTCGCATGGATAATGAAAGCAAGAGTTTAGACAGCAACTAGGTGTACTCCTACATCCTACATGGGAACCTCAAAAGGCAATGACAAAGCAATTAGTCTCAGGTTTGCAAGTTAGAGTGATTGCTCCTTTTATCCACCAAGGACCAAGAAAGGTTAGTTTGCTTAACATCATCAAGGAAAAGAAATGTAAGCGCTTCAATCATTCCTATGAGAACAATCCAAAACATGAAAGAGACGATAATTCATAATAGCATAGATTTAATTTACACTATGTCCTTTCAATATTTATGCTGTCATGGAAAATACTCTAAGCATAGGAAAAAAGAGAAAGATACAACTTGCAATAAAGGATACTTGGATCCTTTTACTCAAATACAAAATTGGCTATGCAAAAAGGAGTGGGATCTTGGTATTTAGGGCAATCCTGCAACTCATCATGGCAGAAGATGCAATACTCTGCTATCATCATCTTGGATGTCAGCAATGACAATCAAGAGTTTGTATTCGTTGCACAAGATCTTTGGTGAATATCTAATGAGAGAGTAAAAGATCATGCCAACATATGATATCATTTAATTTGATCATGCCAAATTTTCTTGTTCTTTTTCAAGGCCAATCCACCAAGGAGAATACATATGGTGTTTCCCAATATTAGCTGAAAGACAATCATAATGCCAGATATATGAATGAGCATAAATTTTATAGTACTTGGATTGAGCAGAGCACATATTTTCATAACATACATACCTCTAAGACAACCACTTGATAGAGAATGCTGCATGAGAATGGATTTTTGTAAGCAAGGAGTAACTTGTGAAGGCTCCCTTGCTACTATGGGAAATGGAAATAGTACAGAATTTCCCATTTTCTTATTATGGTGTTCATTGGATGGAACCTTTGCTCTAAAGGTAACATCATCCCACAAAACTCACACTTGTTCATATAAGTTCATGTAACAAATGGCAATTAGTTTATGAGATTATAATAAGAGCATACTCCAGCCACCTATCTATGAAAGGAATCAATTACAGAATGAAGATCCTTTTGTTATCATTGGAAATGGAGATGAGGAATTTATCTTGACCACTATTCCAAGGCAGCTAATACCATCCACAGTGTAGAACTATAATGCTCCGATGTTTTAAATTTTGGATAAGTGGGGAGGAGGGCAAGCATTGGCAGAAAGCATCATATTGGCTCTTGCACAAGAGAGTCAACCAATAGCTGATCCGAAGTTCAGCTAAAAGGCTGTTTGGGCCAATAAAAATCAAATGGCAGCTACACTACATATTGATAAGATCACAATCAACCAATGTCATGAGGCTAAAATGATATGCATTGAGATGCCAAGAGAAGTTGGGTACTCGAAGATACTTGGTAATGTTGGCACATGGTCAGTGCTCCCCTTGGGATTCATGACAAGGGACTAACCGCCTCACATGCGATCCATGTCTACCATTTGTATCGGGCGTTGATAGATCGATCTTTTGACACAACGGAAAACGTGGGCCAACAATTGGTATCAGAGCGTTGGGTCACGGGTTTGAATCCCCTCGGGTAACATTGAGGGGGAGATTGTTGGTAGATGGTCAGCACTCCCCTCGGGATACGTGACAAGGGACTAACTGCCTCCCGTGTGATCCATGTCTCTACCGTTTGTATTGGGCATTGATAGATCGATCTTTTGACGCAACGCCAAACGTGGGCCAATAGGTAAAATAAAGGCACAATTTCATCTTGCTCCTACTACTGATTTTGAACAGCAGCATAATTCTTTCTGTAGACAGCCATCTATTTATCATGTTTGTGCTGATAGAGAGGGCAGAGAGTCCATGGATATACCAATGCTAGGAGATAGTAACATTCCTAAGATTTTGCATATGATGCAAGCTATGAGGATTTTTCTATCCAACAAGAACACAATCAGACCTCATAGAGCTGTGGATGACCAGCAATCAAAGGAAAATAACCCAAGAGAGTGCTACTTCAAAGATACTTTCAGGGAAAGGCCTCATTTGAATGTTCTCACTGATTACAGATTGAGGAATATTAAAAGAAATGGCACATGCTGGGAAACATTAATCTTCTACACAAGTCATTAGCGAGTGGGCGTCAATTGCAAAGGTTGCAACTCTTTTCTTTGAAAGAGGATACATGTGTACAATTGCAGTGGGTTTCCCTCTTGTGGTTGGGTAAACAGAGTGTACATCAATTAATTGTCTGGATTGGAAGAAACGCACATGCTGCTCTTCAAAATGGTGGGGCATCCATAAACATTTTGGTTAAGGCAGTACAAGCAGCTCAAGGGTATTTTGAGGAAGTAGAACAGGGTTTGGATGTATGGTATTGCATACAAATGGCATCAACCTTGTTATGGCATTGAAAGACTATCTTGGCAAACAGGTTGAGACAAGTATAGTAACAACAACTCTTCAAAGACATCTATAGTACAGAGTCGGGCATAACTGAGACAATTGGAGAAGCATCACCTAGTGCAAAATTTCCAATTTCTAATTATATCGGAGTAGCACAGCAGAAGCTAATTACATCAAAAGGAGAATCAAGGATTAGGAATTACAAATCTCCAAGGTGGATTTGGGACCTTGATAACTCCAGCAACATCCTAGTTTGTGATCGTTTGCTTGAAAACAAGCAATCTTGGGAAGGGTGGATTCTAATGTCCCCTCTCCAATTTAAACCTTGACAACACAAAAAACATACAGGCCATTATTAATAACGGTCATGACTATAGCCTAAGAGCATGATTGGGTGTAGAAGTATATGATATAAACATGGCATAGGCGTATTCTCTAGGATAGTGTGATTACCAGCCTTAAGGAAGAATTATACAATACTATCAAATGAAATTATAATTAAAGTTCATTTTTAATAATAATAATAATACTAAATAGAGATAAGATATGTTTTAACTTTTAGGCTAATGCTGTGTCCTATTAGTTTTGTATCATTCACAGTAGCATTGGTTTAAGTACGTTGGCCAAATATTTCGGTAGAGTGAGGTTGCTTATCCGAGAATTCACAAAAAAGGTGACAATAGAGACCAATGATCCATCCAGTTTGAACCACTCCATAATGTTTGGAAACTTATTAGACAATCAATTGCAGAATTGACATGTGGCGACTTCCATAATCCCAGAAATGAAAATGTGAGGCCACTTTATCCAGTTTCATATTGTAGAGGTGGCGAGATGCCACCTTTTTATCAATCTCAAAAAGGTTTGTGGTCATCACTCACCGTTGTGGTTTAACAAAGAATCAGAACTAATTGAAGTTATCAATTCTGATTCAGCAAAGGCATGTGATCTTTCAGAGAGCTGCAGTGGTGCAGGTTTGAGGTATTATGAGATTGTATCGAGCAAGATTAATAGTTCATGCAACAGCACGAGAAACTGTTCAAAGGGAAATAAGATGCTTATTTCATCAAGCTCTAGTGTTTGGGTGATGACAAAATTGGGATGAAAATGAATAAAAGTTTGGGTGCATTAGAAAATTAAAAGACACAAGAGTGTGTAAAGGGTCTTCATATAAAGTCATTTTATGTTGCATAAACTATTAAACATTGTTATGCATTACATTGTAAGGTTAAAGATATCTAACTGAAAAGCTGTACTGACTCACACATCCTCTTCCCCATTATTGTGTCAAAAGTGTTTCTACACCATTAATCCTATGATAGGACGTAGCTGAGTTATCTAAATTTGTTAGATGGATACTCTCACAAATTGCCACTCCATCTTGTCGTGAGAGGAATTGGAGCACATAACATTTGATTCATTATAGAGGAACCACTTGGAATCACAGAGAGCACCAGTATAGATTCTTAGCTCCCCACCAATTTTGTGCCCTCACGGAGCTAGGACCAACCAAAAACACACGACTGGATTAGGTGTTCAGACCAAATAGCCTTCTAAGACACCTCGAAGGCAAAACATCCCATTAATGATCCTTACATGATGGTAACTTGATTGAAGTCTTCAGGTATGTGGTCAGTGAAAATAATGAAGCTCACGAATTTGATGGTGGCACAAAGTAGTTTTTTGTTCTTGATCCTTTCGATACTGTTTAACATGATTTTTGCACGGCAATTTTTTAGTATATGTCTTATTTCAGTCAACGAGAAATAAATCTAAAACTTCCAAAAATTATAAAAATGTCCATGTAGGGTTGGGTGTATCGTAGTCTCTTTCATTCTCCGCATGCTTTGAGTACAAAACATGGTAAAGAAAACTACTCGTGATTTTGACACCCATAAAGAGGCTAATGTGTTTCTTAGACTGAAAAGACCTAGATATGTTTTTCATTTGAAGTGAAATTCAAATTTCTTTGAAATCACTCTCTAAGTTCCTTTATCTTAGCGTATGGTATGTCTAGAGTATATCATTCAGAAAGCATGTGACAATTTTGCGAATAAAATGACATAGGAGAAAAACTAGAACAGAAGCTAAAGATAATTGTTGAGGATGAAAAGTATACCAGTGCAAGTAATTGATGGAATAGAAACAGTGATCTTCAAAATGCCAGCAGAAGGAGGAAAACAACATTCCTATATAAAGCCAAGGAACCATAACGCCTGCAATATTATCGTGCACAAGGCGAAGCATGGAACCTTGTAGTTTAGGAAAATTATTGAGATTCCAAGGGCTAACTATATGTTCATCCCACAGTTTGGGATCTACATGGTCGGACATTTTGTCCGAGGAACGAGGAAACCCACTGCCATACAAAGATGTATCCAAATCACTGCCATACATGACCTCCACCTCTCTCCACCTCTCGCCGGTGCCCGATCGTTCTACGATTTCCCAGAAGCGATCTTCAATTTGGCCATGAGTGACACTGTTAGCAGCTTTTCCAAAGCATTTACGCTTAAACCTGTCTGCGAAAGCTCGAAAAGAGCGGAGAGAATAGAGGTCTCCCGGAGTGAAGCCAAAGGTGTCGGAATCGGAATTGAAGCAGTCGAAGCAGTACCAATTCCCCTGTGGCACGCCCTTCAGCGGCGGCGACAGACAGTAGACATGCCATCCCCGATCACACCTGTCACACAGAAGCATCACTTCTTCGTGCTGTCCGCTTTTGCACTGCTCGCATATCTGATCTACCGCCTTCACTTCTGCTTCCTCCCCCACCACATTACTCCTCCTCCTTTTCCCCCCACCCCTATCCCGGCAATCGCCACCGCCCCCGCCCCCTGCCTCTTCCGCCACCACACCAGTCCTCTTCCTTTTCGCCCCGCCTCCGAGCCTCCGCCCCTTGTTGCATTTCGAATGGGAAGCCGAACTTATGCGCATTTGGTAAATCTCGTAATCACGCAAGTGCTTTCTGTAGAGCTGTTTAAGAAGAGAATTGTAATGGGGAGAAGTTTGGGCGGCGGGATTGAGAATCCTGGCGACCTCCCCCCATTTCTTAGAGTGAAGCACCTTGCGAAACCCCCCGTGGCGCTTCACGGCGTTAAAAAGCTGGCATAGATCGACGCGCTGTCCCTGGATCGAGGGCTCCGACGGCAGCGCCCCCGCCTGGCCCTTCTCCTGCAGAAAGCGGGCGTAGTCAAGTTGGAAGGTGCCCGCGTCGCAGGTCGAGGGCCGCTGGCTCAGGTGGTGCAGCGCCTGCATCTTTGTCGGAAAGGCCATCTTCTCCATGTCCAGCGCGAATGGCGGCTTCCACGACTCCGGCGGCACGATCCTGCAAATTCCATACGCCTCCGCCTCCCCTCGAATTTTCTCTATAAATGCTAGCGGATCTCTGAACTCCTCTTCGCTTGGATGGAACACAGGCGCTTGCGGTAAGTTCAACCCAGCCCCCACGCCTCCTCCCCCTCCTCCCCCTCCTACTCCGTCGTCTCTGCCCCTGCCTCTCCTCATTCTTCCACTCCCACTCGGTAACAAACTTTTCATTACAATATAATCGTAAAAGCTCTGCTAGCAGCAAGGTACACCTCCAAACTCTCTAGCCCTTCACGGCTACTTAGATCCTATCCCTACACCTCACCTCACCTCACCTCACTTAACTAGACAGGAAAGTGTTTGTTACCCGATTTCCTCTGCTTCTCAGCATGTTTTTTAATTATTTTGCCCTCCGGCATTGAGGCACTTTTACTTGACTGCGGCTCTCGGTTTTCTAAATTATTTGGTTCTGTAGATTTTTTATTTTTTTTTAAATTATTTTTTTTTCTTCTTCTTTTTCTTATTTTCATCAAGAGGAATTTAGAATTTACTCTAGCTATCTTTTAGATCGATTCTTTTACACAACAAACTCTTCATAATCTAAAATAAAGTCAAACTTTATGAATTTTAGTTTTATAAATGTTATTATTAAAAAAAATTATTAGAAGCTTATAAGATTTAATCTTGTAACAAATTTATATAAAAGTGTTGTACAATGTCTATAATAACAATAAGAGGTGAAGTGGAATAGTGTGGATCTCTTAACAAAAACTTTTTATCTTTTAATTTAAAGTTGGCACTTCTTTACACAACAAAATATTAATATTTAATGATAAACATAATAATAATATTTAATAATAAATATAAAAATAAATTTGAAATTTTGAAAAAAAATCTTTCTTACTTTAGATTTATCTATTGAGAAAAAAAAAAAAAATGAAAAGAATATAAGCGAAAATTAAAAAAAGGTAAAAAAAGATTAAGAATTGTGATAAATAAAATGATATTATAGTTAAATATGTGGATTAAATAATTCATTTCATTTTTATTTAATTTTGTAATTAAAAATAATTTAAAAAGTGTATTTTAAGAAATAAAATAACATATAATTTATTAAAATTGTAGATAAAAAATATCAATTATTAAAATTATAGATAAAAAAGTATCTTAAATATAAAAAATGGCAATTATTAAAATTGTAGATAAAAAGTATCTTGAATATAAAAAAACATCAAAAGATATTTCTAGTCATCTTTTAGATAGATGTATTAAAGATAGTTATATTAATTATACTATTTATTGTTAATAATTAGTTCATATGTAATTCAACATAAAGATGTTTGTCGCAATAGATCCTGACAACAACACATAAGAATTTATGAATATATTTATTAAATAACATGTTCATCTAAACAAATATTGTTGTTATATGGAGAAATACTATTATTGTGCGTATAACTAGTAGGTGGCAATGTATATGCATTGAAATACTTATTATATGTTTCGCATATCATAAATGTAAAAAGTGAGTACAATAAATATCTTGTATTTTATCATTAAATGTGATAATGTATGTATAATTAGTGGACTGACACTCTGTATACATATTGGAATATGTATTATATGTTTGTCATATCATAAATGTAAAAAGTGAGTACAATAAATATTTTGTTTTTTATCATGAAATGTGAAAGGTTGTGGAAAAGTGTTATGATCACTTAAAAAAATTGAAAATTATATTTCAAATCAAAATGTGGTGCTTTTATAGCAATAAAGAGTATTTTATTTTCAACTATTGGGCCATTTGTGTTGGATATAAAGATTAGAGATAACAAATGTATTGTTAGAAAGAAATATTGAAATCATTTAGATTGCATTTTAAGTATATTATAAATAAGAAAATGATGTTATAACAATAAATGATTTTTTTGTTGAATAGGTATCATTAGGATTTTGGGATGAAGGCCGAGGGCGATGGTCGACGAGCTAGGGCATTTGTGCCCTAGCTTGCAAGTGATTGAATTTTTTTATGCGCTAGGGTATTAGTTGCACGCAGGGGGGCCAAGGTGGCCTGGTTTTTTCCATTTATTCCTTGCTTATTTCCTCAAAATTTGTTGTGGGGCTCTTTCCTATTGTTCATTGTGGTACGGGGTTTTTCTTGGTGCAACACTGTGTTTTTTGTCTCCATGTGCCCAAAGAGGGGCTACACCGGTCGTGTGCTTGGTATGGCAATTTGTCTTTTATTATGGTTTGTTGTTCTTTTATGCACGCTTGTTGTGGGGTTATTTTTTACCTTGGTTAGGGTTGGGTGGCAGACTGTCTCGGGGCCTCTTTGTTCATGGTTTCAATGGCAATGTGTATGCCCTTAGAGAAGGCAGTATGTGATTCTTCTATGGTTGGTGAAGATGAAGAGATTCCTAATCTGACTTCCTCTAGTTCGGTTATGGCACGAAATGGTGCCTTTAAATTGCAAAAGGTGAATGGGTGTTTGGAGAGGGCCCAAGAGTGACCGGTTTTGGTAATCCAATCGGAGTCAGTGGTTGATGATGTGGATTACTACAGTAAGCATGTTTTGATTTGCAAGTTTATGGGGATGAGGGTTTCTCTTCCTTTTCTCAATACCTGGATCCGTAAGACATGGAATCCAGAAGGAGATTTCGATATTTTGATGGCTATGAATAATTTTTTTATGGTGGATTTCTCGTGTATCTCTTATCAGATTAGGGCTTTTGAAGGAGGATCATATTTCTATAACCAGGTGGGTCTCTTCATTAAACCATGGCATGTCGACTTTAATTCGGAGAAGGAATTACCTTCTAAGAATCCAGTTTGGGTTCATCTTCCTCGGTTGTCACTTGAATGTTGGAGAAGTGATATATAGCAGTCAATTGCTTTGTTGTTGGGAAAACCTATTGGCCCTTCTTATCAAACTTTGAATAAAAGTGGTTTCTTGTATGTACGAGTTTGTGTGGAGATTGACTTGAGTCACCCGTTGTTGGATTCAATCGATATGACTGTTGGCTCTTGTTCTTGGACCCAACCATTAGATTATGAGACGTTACCTTTCAAGTGTCGATTGTTTCATGAGTATGGTCATCTTCAACTGAGGTGTCCCTGAGCTTCTAGTGTTGTTGGTACAAGTAATGCTCCTTCTTAGCCTAATTCAAAGACGAACAAGGGTAAGGCTCCCATGTAGAGGGAGGCGGTTGATAAGGAAGGATTTATTCTAGTCAAGTCTTTTAATCATGGACAGGGCCAAAAGAGATCCCTCAAGGATAGGTAGGAAGAGGAAACCTTCAATAGGTTTGAGGCATTTGAGGATTTGGTCCAGGAGGAAGGGTTCCAAGTTGACTTGTAGGTGTCAATTGGTTCTCTTGCAGTGGAGGTGCCTAGAGTAAAACCTATTGTGATTCCCAGTTCAGTTCAGCTTGGTGAGCAGGGTTCTTAGATGGATATAGATTTATCTCCTTTCCTTCTGCTCAGGGTGCGTCAACCTTGGTGTTGGAGGCTTTTGGTGGTTCCCCTAATGTTGGGGGTGTTCTCTCTAAGGTACTGGGTGTTTCTAATTTAGGTAAAAATAAGTCTTATTTCCCATTATTGGGTTTGCAACAAAAAAACCCCAAAAAAGGGGTTCTTGAGAAACCCTCTAAGGTTAGTAAAAAGAAGGACCGAGAAAAAGTGAAGATAGTTAGTGAGACGTTGGTAGAGTCAGGTTCGGTTAACACTATTGATGCTCACTTCTCCCAACCTCAACGGTGATTGTGCTCTCTTGGAATGTGAGGGGTATGAATAGCATCCCTAGACAAAAGGCTATTCAAGATCTGATTCATATGCATTCTCCTGATATGGTTTTCCTTCAGGAGACTAAATTATATGTTGATAGTATGTTGAATGTGGCTCTAAATATTTGGAGTCATGGGCAATGTCAATGTGTGGGGGTGTTTGGTAGCTTTGATGGGGTGGCTTGTTTATGGGATCCTCAAAGAGTTAGACCAATTTAGTGGTTCTCCTGCAAAGGTTTGATTTCTTATGTTACTTCTCATCTTGAGTCTGAGGAGAGGGTTCTTCTCTCTAACTTGTATGCTCTGAATGATTTTCAAGGTAAATTTTTGTTGTGGGGTCATGTTAGGCATGTGAGGTCTTTGGATCCCTATCTTCCTTGGATTTTGGCTCAAGATTTTAATGTTGTCACTTCAATGGAGGAGAAGAGGGTAGACAATGCTCGCCTAGAGCCTTCTTCGATGCTCTTGCAAGATAATATTGCTCTCTTGAATTTAGTTGATATCAAGCATGTTAATGGGGTCTTTACTTGGAATAATAGAACTGGGGATGCAATTATTTTTGATAGACTAGATAGATTCCTAGTGTCCAATTTTTGGATGGGAGATAGTTGGCTGACTAGCTCTGAGATTTTGGATGTGCAGGGTTCGAATCATTGGTCGATCAAGCTTACTGTTGAGCTACCTCAGTGTTGCTTAAAGTAGTCTTGTAAGTTTCAACTTATGTGGCTCAAGGATGATTCTCTTCGTGATTTGCATCCTAGTTGGTGGTATCTTAGGAAGCTAGCTCATGGTACTACTATGTACTACTTCTCCAAGAGACTTCAGTATGTAAAGTATAGGTTGAAATGCTAGAATAGGCAGCACTTTGATAATGTGTTCCACGTAATGCAGAATGCTCAGACTCACTTGGATTTGATTACTAGGCAAATTTGTGATCAGGGCCTTACAGAGGAGTTTGGTTTGTTGGAAGTTGCGACAATAAAGGAGGTTGAGGAATGGGAATTGAGAGAGGATTTTTTTTGGAAACAAAAGTCTAGAATTGAGTGGCTCCAAGCTGGAGATCAAAATACTTCTTTATTTCATAATTCTATCAAGGATAGAAGACAAGGTAATGTTATCTCTTCTCTCTTTTCATCAAATTCCTCCTTTGCTTCTATTTCTTTTGAGTTTGTTTGCTTCTTTTTTGCTTTGTTATTTGAGGATTCTCCTCTTGCGGAGGAGGATGAGTAGTGATTTTGGATAGCATTTCGTCATTGGTCACCGATGAAATGAATGAATCTCTGCTTAATCCTATTTCTTTATTGGATCTAGAGAATGTTGTGTTTCAAATGAAAAAAGGAAAAGCTCCAAATCCTGATGGGTTTTTGATCGAATTATTTCAGGAGTTATGGGAAGTGATTAAGTTGGATCTTCTAAAGGTTGTTCAGGAATCCTTCATGAGTAAAAATATGCTGAAATCTATGAACACTACCTTTCTAGATCTTATTCCGAAGAAGGCTGGGGCTAATACCCTAGATCTTTTTAGGAAAATCGCTTTATGTAATGTGGTGTATAAGATAATTACAAAGTTGATAGCTAAGCGAATAGAACCTTGGTTAAGTAGGTTAATTTATGAGGAGTAAGGGGGTTTTGTTGTTGGTAGGAAAATTATGGATGGTGTCATCATTACTATTGAGACCATTCATTCTATGGCGCATTCTAAGGAAAAATTTATGTTTATTAAATTGGACATGGCTAAAGTGTATGATCATGTTAAATGGGCTTTCTTATTCAAGATTTTGAGAGCATTTGGTTTTGCTAGTGATTGGATTGAGTGGGTTAAGAGTTGTGTCACTTCTTCTTCCTTCTTAGTGCTGATTAATGGAGAGCCATCAGAGTTGTTTGGTGCTTCTAGGGGACTCAAACAAGGGGATCCTCTATCCCCCTACTTGTTCATCTTATTTTTTGAAGGCTTGGGGATGTTTATTAGATCTCAGGTGAAGTAGGGCTTGATTCAAGGTTGGAATTGGGGAATGAATATTCCTCCCCAATCCCATCTTCAGTTTTTTGATGATATTGCTTTGATGGGCCAAGCCAAGGTGGAGGAGGCTATTAGATTGTAACGACCCGACCCTTACGTAATTTTTTTTCTTAATATACAACATTAAACATAGATAACGAGTAACAAAGAAAGTACTATAAAACATTTATTTTCTTTCATTGATAAATTTAACAAGATACATTCTATTTATCAACAAGAAATCTTTTCCTTTTCAAATGAACAAGACAATATATTTCAACAAGAAAACTTCTTCTTTTCAAATGAACATCAGAGTAAGAATACATACATGAACATACATAGCTCGTAGATCTTTTGAACAAATAGTAGTTAGATTGTCTAGGATCTTCCCTTTCAAACCTTGGTTCACTTAGTAGCTTTTTGTGGAAGAGAAACATCACTTGGGCACTTTTTCACCAACCACGCACTTATAATGTGGTCCCCTGCACATCTATTATTAAATAGATGGCCCTCCCTTCAATGAAGAGATTGGTAGGGTAACCGATACTGTTGACCAATTGAGCATAGTGGTGTGGCCTACACAACTAGATCTTTTCTATTTCATAATCCCGAACTAGCATGTACTATTGGATCATGATGAATTGACAGTGTAATCATCGCCCAATCTAAGAGGATGTAGGTACATTACACTACTTTGGCCAAAGTGTTCCATACATTATTTCTATTGTGGGTCATCTATCACATGCACCATTTAGGTTTGGTTTGACTCAGGGTTGTCTTACACTACGTGTAGGTCTTTGTCTCCTAAAGGATATCTCGTATCCCTAGACATCCTACATCATATTATACTTTTAGAAATGAACCAACATAATCAAGTGATTCACATATCCCCTCCTAATCTAGAAATATTTATCCTAGGAGCAACTCAACTTCCCTAAGTTAACTCAATAACTAAAGTTGAAATAATCTTACTTGACTCTTGTCCTCATCTCATTCCTAGTATGTAATAACTAATGAAAAAAATACTCTCCTTATATAGAGATCATACATCAATGCAATACACAACAAAATGCATCTTTATCTCTTAATTATACCTCTTTCAATGTGAAATCAAACATGAACAACTCTTTCATCATACTAACAGTAGTACAATTTCCTTCAAACAATTCCCTAACTATACACAGACAGTAAACACAGAATACCAAAATATATTTAAGATTTATTGTTGCAAATGATAGTAGAAGAATATCTCATGCCTGGTTTTCAACTTAATTCTAGATGATGAAGAATCAATATATCTTCTCAGCATTTCCAGTAATCAACAATTTCCTTCCAAGTCTCAATTTCCTCTCTCAGAATTAATCTCTTAGATAATGATGCTTCAGACCGATAATGGTTGCAATCTGATTGGAATATAAATCTCTTAGGTGAAATTGATGATCAGTCTCAACTTCCTGATCAAATTATTTGCTCATAAAATGACAAATTTGCACTTTTCACATAATGAATGAACATAACAGAATAATGTGTCTGAGTGAGTCAAAATTAAAATGACGATGAAGAATAATGAATAGCAATGGATAATGAATCCAGAAGAATGGCGGCTATTTCTAGAGCTCCCTTGCCCATCGAATTCCACTTCAAATGGCATGTAGAATGACATAACTATAATTTGAAAGGGTCAATTAAGCAAGTGGTGGGTTTGCAATTCCCTACTCAACATTTGTAGAGATGAGTCGACTAAGTTTATTGATAGAAAATGGAGAATATTTCAACTCGCATATGATGAATTGAGAGGAATCGACACCTATAGGCGTCTTCCAAAAATGACACCAATAGTGAAAATTTGGCGGGTGTATTAATCAGAGGAAAAATTCCATAACTTGTTTGTAAACTCATAGCCTACTATTCAGGCTTCCATCGACATTAAAATAGGTCATTTAGCAACCTCTGTGAATAAGTCACAGTCCCACACAAGTGCACATGTTTTCTTCCAGGGCTTCTCATTTTTCTATTTTTTCAAAAGTTCGAACTATAGCTCCAACGAAATATTTCCCAGAGTTTGGCGTATTTTTATGAGGCCAAAGATTAATTAATGATTCTCATTTTCATTTTGTTGGCTGGTAAATTCTATGTGATTTCTCAGGTTTAATTGCAAATTCAGATTAAATAGGAATCAAGTCAATTTCCTATATTGAAGACAACATTTGAAAAATAATTTGATCTTTCAAATTGTGAGATGATATTTAAATTAATGAATGATTTTCATTAAATATTAAATGAATATATATATATATATATTTATGTATATTATCTTACCTTAATATATATATTTATATATAATATTAATACATATATATTTACATGTACATATATATATAATATATATATAATTCTACAAACATATTGTAAGCCAGTCTACATATCCGATATGTGTAAATATATATACATATACATGTATCAATAATAATATAATATTATTAATATCCACATATAGTAGGTTGTGTGCATATATACATGTATGTATATTTGTATATACCTCAACGTACACGTATATGTAGGTATACCATATTGATGCAACTGTATGAGCATATTTGTTTGCCAATCATACGCTTATATCGATATGTATATACATATGGATACATGTATATACTATACACATGTATGTACTATATACATGTAAATGTGTACACTCCCTATTCACTTACATTCATATGCATTACCATCGTCGTAATGATCGTAATACAATGAGACAGATAAATAGATAAACATCACTCAAAAAGCGTACAAAAGAAGACACAACTCCTAATGCCAATATACGAGCTATGGATGACTTATCTAACATAATTGAATCCATTTGCTCACTCTACAATGATGTGTGTGTATGCTCATATAGTTCACATTACCGTTTAACTGACCAAGCTCCTCTCTCGAGTGATATTTCCCCTCCGCCTGGAGCAATGGTACATATACCTGCATCCACTAGCATACATTCACGAAAGTCAAATGTTCACAACATAAGCAATATACATAACATCTCATAAGTTAGAATATTAACAACTCAATAACTTTGTATGCATTAGTTCACTAAGAATGACATCAATAGAACTACATTTAAATGAGACAAACATCAAATGCAAAAACACTCATATTGATAACAAGGTAAAACATATTTTATTCAATCATAGTTTTCTCATTACAATTATTCGACCCTATGCAGTACTAATACATAGTAGCTTACAATTTGGGGTGTAACACAGATGGCGTGGTGTTCTTGACAGTTATTTGGTTGCTTCAGGTCAAAGTATTAATGAGGGGAAGTCTTTTATATATTTATTTAATACTCCTAGAATTATCCAAAGGAGAACTGTTGGTATTCTTCATTTCCAGATTAGCTCTCTCCCCTTTGTTTATCTTGTCATTTTGCTCCATATTCGTTCGCTTCCTAAAAAAATTTGGCAAGAGATTATTGATAAGTTTCAAAATTTGGTCAGTCATTGGATAATTTTTATTTTAAAATTTTAAAAAAATGATTTTTTTGTTCAATTAGTAGAGATTTCATTATAATTTTTTGGTAAATCTTTAAAAAAGTATGTGTAAAGAACACTTCTCACAAGATATGCTTGATGTGGTGAGTTGCATGATGAATTACACCTCCAAACCTTGATTGTAGATATATAAGAGTTTGCATCACATTTCTTATAAACAATGGAGGTTCTATGAATTTCCATATAAACCTAAATGACTGCAAACTAGCCCAACTAGTGTCTCTCCCCTAAAATAATCTATAAATTAGTATAGATATTTTAAATATATATCTAATAAATATCAATAACATCAATAGAATGTTATATTATAATCATGTAAAAAATAATTAAAATATTTTAAAAAATAAAAACTGTAAAGTAACTCTTAAATAAAATAAATAATTTTTAAATAAATTAAAATAAATAATTTAAAGTAAAATAAATAAATTAAAATGATTCTTAAAATTAAAAAAATAAATAAAAATAATTCTTAAAATAAAATAATTACAGAATAACTCTTAAATAAATAATAAATAGAATAACTTTTGAGTAAATAAAAATAGTTCTTAAAATAAAAACAAAGTAAATAAAATTAATTATTATTCTTAGCTTCAATCAAAATAAAAAAGTGCTTACCTCCAATTTTTTTGGATGAAGCAATTTTGAAAACGGAGTACAAAAGTGGATGGTGGTAAGAGAAGGGTCATGTCTAGAGAGTTCTTCCTCCTAGGATTGAAAAAGTGAGATTGGCCACTTCTAGAATGGATCAGGATTTTACCATCAAGAACTACCATCTTCCCAACCCTTTTGCATATCAAAGTCACTTTTCTTATAAATCATTAGAGAAAAGATGCAGATGTCTTCCAAACCTTTTTGGAAGCCAGTAGGGTCCCACTAGTGTTAAGAGGAATGAAGAAAGGTATTGCAAGGCTATGTGTGAGGATTGATGACAATGATCTAAGTGAAAGGATCAAAATTTTATAAGAACAAACCTTCTTTACTAAATTTTTAAACTATTGGCCCTCAAGGGAATGAATAAAAAATTGAGTGAGGGACCATTGGAGCAATCGAATCAAGATAAAGTCTACCAAAGGGTTTTTTCCTAATGGAGTGCAAAAGAAAGAAAGAGAAATGGAACATTTCAATTTTTAATAGTTGGTTCTTTGAGGGAATAATCTTTTTTCTCAAACATTGATCTCCATGATTTAATATGATAAATTTTAAATCACTAAGGTGCGAGTTTGAATTTGCCTATATGACCTTCCCACAAAATTTTGGAATAACAAGATATTAGAGAAGGTAGGTAACTCTGTTGGGATTTACATAAAAGGTGAAGAATACATAAAGGAAGGGGAGCCTAAAATCTATTTCTAAACTTGCATTGAGGTTGATCTCTCTTATCAAACACCCAATGAAATAGATTTTGTCTCCAAATTTGGAACTAAGATCTAGAAGTTGGAGAAGAAGAGCCCCAAAGGTGCTCATGCTTTGATTCCATATTTGAATTGGAGGAAGAAGGACAAAGATAAAAAGTTCTAGTTCAAATTTGATGAATCTAGCAAGCTCACTAGCAATCATGCCTGTATGGATCCAGCTCTAAGAAAAATGGAGGTGAACTAGAAGACAATGCTACTTTTCTACTGGAAGACCCATATGGTGACATAAATTTGTCAAAAGAAGGAAAATGGGAGGAGGAAGGAAAAGAGGATTTGATTGATATTCTTAAGGATTGACTCATTTTGAAATTCAATTTATGAAAACCAAACCAAATTATGGAGGAGGTAGGAACAGAAGGAAATAAAACTATAGACACCTAAAAATGACCAATGTATTTTGTCTCATCACCTCATCATTTATCATCAATTCCTCTATCAATATTAATTTAACAATTTTAATTATTTAATTAAGCTAACACACCATTCACAATAATCTCTCACATCCATATTATTAAATATGTTTTTAGATTGCAAGAATTGGGTAGCCCCCTATAAACTATAGTGCACTTGATAATCTTTTTTCACGTGACCAACAATGTTGGCTTGACATGCTCTCTGATACCACGGGGACGGGGGAAAACTAGACATCATAGGATGCTTTAGCCAATCGAGCTAGGCCCCCCTCCCCATTATTAATTTTTTTATTATTTAATCAATTGATCAATTTTTCTCATCCACATTAATTAAATAAATTTGAATTATTTAATTAATTCATCAATTTCTTTTCTCCATATTAATTAAATAATTTTAATAATCTAATAATTTGATTCTTCTCATCCATATTAATTAAATAATTTTCTAATTATTTAATGTGTTCATCCATTAACTTATTCTTATCCACTGTAATTAGCTAAACATTTCCTCTACAATTAAATTAAATAATAGAACTATAAAAAAAAAAAATCCCTCTAACTAAATAAAATTATTATTTTATTTATTTTCTCCTCATGCACATAAATTAAATAAATTTATTTAATTAATTGATATTATTCTCAAATCCATCAATTAAGTGAGTTAACTAAGAAAACACATCAATTCACTTAGACTCATTTTCAGTCACTCATCAATCAAATCCACTGCCTTCATCCATACAATCAGTTAACTCATGAATCAAGCCCTTCATAAGGACACATGTTACATGCATATTTCTCATGTCCTCACAATCAACCTCATCCATTCATTCCTCTGATCATTCTCCATTGTTGATTAATGTCATGAAAACTATATAAATTTGTCACCTTCCAAGCTATCAAGAATCCACAATTATTGAGAAAATTCAGGCTATCATCCTATCCATTTGTTATCAAAGGTTAGGCTAGTAAGAAGATAAATCTACAAATCAATTCATCTAAGCATATCTAAGGTCAATGGAGCAAGATAAGGCTTTTTGGTGAAATTATTATTATTTCATTTGGCTTATTGTTCTCATGCTCTATTACAAGTGACTATTGTTCTCATGCTAGATATTATAAAATTTGACTTGTGTTCCCTATTCACAAACCCTAGAACAAATCAATCTTTACACCCTTCAAGTAAGAGGCTCCCTATCCATTAGCGCCACCACCAAGGGATAAAGAACCATTTTTGGAAAATATGGTGGAAGGTTTTTGACCATCCCGCATGCAACAATAATGAGGGAATGTCTTGACCCACAGTGGTCAACAAGACAAGCACTCGCTAGACCAACATATGAGCATGTGGCTATCCCTTCTGTTGTGGAGAGTGTCGAGGTTGAGATACTACAGTCGATTATTTCCTTGACCCAAAGCCTCATACAACATGCTAGTCCTAAAGAACGGGGTGAGTCAGGCTAGTTTTCTAGGAGTAGAGTTACACCTCATATTTTTCAGGCTTGTGGGACACCCTATGGTTATGACTCCATGCATAGTTAGGACATAGCTACACAAGGTACATCTGCAGTTGATTAGATGGTGATGACAAATGCCCTCCTTAATGAGGCATTCAGCCTTGATAGTTAGGTAAATGTTAGCAAGTTCATTTAATTTAATTTATTAAATTTCATTTTTGAAATGCAAGATTAACTAAATTAGTTTAATGATTATAATGAAATTTCAAGGTCATAGCGATCATTCTATTTTCAACAATCCTTCGCGTCTCTATTATGTAACATGTACTGTAGAGGTATGTAACTAGTAAATAATTATAAATATTACATGTGAATAACATTGTTATATGAATTAGGTGGAAGGATCCTTATGATTGGTCTGTTGTTGGGTTGGAGGAGGATTGTGTTGAGCTTCAAGATATTTTGGCTAGTAGACAATGCAGTTCCCTAAGGGATAAGGATATTCTTGCTTGGAGCCCGGATCCTAAGGGTGTTTTCATTATGGTTAGTGGGTATCAGGAGTTGTCGACTCGTAAGTTTGGTGGGGTGGAGGTCCCTTGGTGGGAACATGTGTGGAACAAGTTTTCATGGCCAAAGTGTAACTGTTTTGTGTGGAATATGGCTTGGAATAAATGCTTGACTTGGGATAATCTTCGGAAGCAGAGATTCTAGGGTCCCTTTATTTGTGTTTTGTGCAGCTACAATGAGAAGGATTTTTCCCACTTGTTTTTTTGTTGTTCTTATTCTATGCTTCTTTGGCATTTTATGGCGGGGTGTTTGGCAACATCCATGTGTTCATGCTTCTTCCCTTGTTGAGTTTTGGAGAAGTCTAGGAATACCTCCTTCTCAAGCCTCTTTCCTCTAGATTGTGTGGTGCATTGGTCCTAATTTCATCCTTTGGAAAATTTAGTTGGAAAGGAATCATAGGATTTTTTGTGGGGATAGGCCGATGGTTCAACAAGTTTGGCACATAATTGTTAGTATGATCCAAGAGACGGTGGAAGCCAAATGTGAAGTGGCTTATCCTTTGGAAAGGAGTGATGATGAGATTGTGAATAAATTGGACTTACAGGGGTTGACTTCTATCTTTTCTTGTGTCATAAGAGGTAGGCGGGCTAAAAAGAAGGTTCAAAGGGTTGGAATATGGTTGTCTCCCCCGGTGGATATTCTGAAGATTAATACGGATGGTTCCTCTAGGGGTAATCCTGGGCCTGTTGGGATTGGTGGAGTTGGAAGAGACTATTTTGGATCGATTATTTTCTTTTTCCCCATCCATAAAGGGCAACATTCTAACAATCTTATGGAGGGGTTGGTGATTCTATGGGCTATTGAGCGTGCGTGTACTTTGGGTTGGCGTAGGATTATCTGTGAATTTGATTCACAAATTATTGTTAATCTATTGCATGAGAAAAAGGTGGTTGAAGTTAATTGGCAGCTCGCTTTGGTAGTGTGACAAATTTTACGTATGTGCTCTATGTTGGAAGTGGTTTCTTTTGCCCACATTCCACGTGAATGGAATAGGGTTTCTGATTGTTTGGCTAAGTGGGATTCATAACATGTTGATGATTGGAAGTTTGCGGGGTGGGGACAATTATCCCTTGATTATTGTCATGAATTAGAGAGGGTCATGGTTGATGATATGGATGGATAAGGTGTTTGCGGCGGTGTGGCTGGTGCTTCTTGTCTTGGTTGGGTGTTCTTGTGCTTTCTTTCTTGGGAGCCTACAGGTTCCTTGATCCCTTTGTACTGTTAATTTCTTGATTTAAAAAAAAAACATTATTATATGAATGGTATCCTTATATCTGATTTTGGATGTTGAATAGATTAATCTTGGAGATTTGATGACAACACCTCCTAGTGGAGGTGGACATCGAAGCTTCACTCAAATAATAAAATAAAGATTTTGACTAGTGAATTGTAGAAAATAGATTTTTGTAGTTTATATTCATATCGTTGATTATATTGCATTACACATCTTTCAAACTCAAAGCATTACTTCACATTACATAACTAATAACTAGATGATGATAGATGAAAAAATTTTAATTATAATATAGATTTTTACAAAGTCAACATAAGCAGTTATGCAATTACTTTACATTGCATAACTAATAACTAGGAGCAACTGCCAATTGCATTTTATTTTCATGGAATTCCATGAGACCATATTTCTTTGAGGCATATTTTCAAATAGTTCACTACCTTGTATATGATATGGATGCTTGGAAAAAATATATCAAAGAATAATAGTAAGCTATAGCATAGACAAGGTAGTGAACTATTTGAAAAATGCCTCAAAAAAATGTGGTCTCATGGTGATGGAATGCCATGACAAATTTAGTGAACTGTTTGAAAAAATGCCTCAAAGAAATGTGGTCTCATGGTGATGGAATGCCATGACAAACAATTTGTCATGGCAAAAATGCCTCAAAGAAATGTGGTCTCATGGTGATGGAATGCCATGACAAACAATTTGTCATGGCATTCCATCACCATGAGACCACATTTCTTTGAGGAATTTTAAAAATTTGTCATGGCATTCCATCACCATGAGACCACATTTTTTTGAGGCATATTTTCAAATAGTTCACTACCTTGTCTATGCTATAGCTTACTATTATTCTTTGATATATTTTTTCCAAGCATCCATATCATATACAAGGTAGTGAACTATTTGAAAATATGCCTCAAAGAAATGTGGTCTTATGGTGATGGAATGCCATGACAAAGTTAAAATTCCTCAAAGAAATGTGGTCTCATGGTGATGGAATGCCATGACAAATTGTTTGTCGTGGCATTCCATCACCATGAGACCACATTTCTTTGAGGCATTTTTTCAAATAGTTTACTGCCTTGTCCATGCTACCACATTTTTCATACATGCCTACCAAAAAAATTTATCAAACAGTTCATTGCCTTGTTGCTATGGCTAAAAGCCTAAAACAAGTGCTTTCAAACAAACTATGGATTCTTGAAAAAATCTGTCAAAGCATAATAGTAAGCAATAGCATAGACAAGGTAGTGAACTATTTGAAAAAATGCCTCAAAGAAATGTGGTCTCATGGTGATGTCATATGACATCACCATGAGACCACGTTTCTTTGAGGCATTTTTTCAAACAATTTACTTCCTTATCTATGTTACCATATTTTTTATACATGTTTACCAAAGCATTTCATCAAACAATTCATTGCCTTGCTGCTATGGCTAAAATCCTAGAAAAGGTGCTTTTGAACAAGTTATGGATGCTTGGACAAATATATCAAAGCATAACAATAAGCAATATATAGTTCAATAAGTACTCAAAATTTTGTTGACTATCTCATACATTATAAGCCATGACCTACATCATTATTCCAGTTTTCGTAATTGAATAATGTTATTTTGTTTTCAGATGATGCAAGCAGAGACACCTCCCAATGTTCATTAGGCAATGGATCATGGCGTTTCTTCTACAATAGACAACTCAATTCCTTTGACAATGGTATGAGATAGATTATTAAATTTTCAGTGCAATGTAGCTCATAATGTTCTGGCATGCAATGTAACATGCCCATTATTCTACTTAGTAATTTATCTAAGTTTTACCCACAAGTGAATAGTTTATGCATCTATCAACAAGAGCACTAAAATTTTCTTTTATTTTCAATAATAAATGCACCATTGAAAAATAACCTTTCCAAAAATTTCTATTGCATATATAAAGAATCTTTCCAATAACATAAGCATGATTTCACTTTACATAAATATATCCAAGATAACATTTCATATTTACTTGATTTCCATATAGATGGACACATGAATACATACATAGCTTCAACAAGCTTACATGAACTAGAAATAAAAATGGTCCAAAATGTCCTTCTAAATCTTGGCCACTAATTTCATGAGAAGAAGCATCACTCAAGCGCTTTTCCACCAACCATGGACTAACTACGGTCCCCCACACATCTACCAAACTTGGTAAGATGGCCCTCCCTTCGATGAAGAGATTGGTTTGGTAAGCTCATCCTTCAAATAGCCTTTCCTAAGCATAGTGATGTGTCTTACATGTCTAGAGCTTACGATAAAGTCAACCTCTATTTCTATGATATTCTCAACCTAGTATGTACTTGGATCACAGTGAATTTATAGTGTAGACAGTGGCTACCTACACTACTTTGGCCAAAGATTCAACACCTGGTACTTTGAGTGAGGGTCGTTTATATTTACCACTATATTTGCTCAATTTGTATTTTGACCATTAGTATTCTATTTTATTCTATTCTAGGTTATTCCCTTTCTTGTGGATTATCCTAACCCTAGGAATAATCTTCCCTTTGACTCACATTAACCAACATAGAAATCAAGTATCTCAAAACAACTTTATCTTATGCTACACACTTAGAGTATTATTATACTTCGTATAGTACCAACGTTCTATGTATAGTACAATTAGTACTTATATATATATATATATAAATACCATTATGGTATAAATAACTATATACGTTTAAACCCAATAAAATGGATTCCTAATACAAGAAATAATCAAGAAATTTCAAAAGACTTGCAAGCATAAAACACACATAAAGACAATCTTTTCAATATGGCAATATAATAAACAATCTTTCTAACATAGTAACAAAGAGGTAAAAATCAGTATGCCTATTTAAAGCTTCCAACTGAATAATCTCTCCTCAAGTTCGTTTGCAACTTCCACTACAAACTACCCATATTCCTCTAATAGATTCACTCTAAATATCTCAATAATACCAATGAATTCAACAAAACAACTCTCAATCTCAAAAACTCTCAACTCACTTTGGACTAACTTTGCAGTAGAATAACTCTAAGAAATTAGATTGACAAGTGATGCATTTGGTAGAATGAGCACCTCTATTTATGCTAATTTGTGAGCAACCAAAGGCTACAAACAAGTAAGTATTTCTGCCACCTTTCATCCTCATGCAATGACTCACCAAGCTAACTCACAGGTTTGTAACATATCAAAGTCCTCACCATTTAAACGGTTGAGTTGACTTGATATATGGGACAACAAGCTTAAAAAAAGTTTCCTAGTTTGAATTCCTTTACAAAATGCTGCAAAGTTTGCACTTGACCGAGTCTCTATTCTATTTGCAGGCTTATGCTTATTTTGAAGACCTCTTAAGCATTCCAAACTCTTGATAATATGGTGCCACCTTCATATGTTGGCTCCCAATTTTATAGCGCAGGCTTTGGCTGACTCATATGACATTTAAAATAGTTTTTACTTCCCGTAAAATGTATATCTCATACGTGCTTCATTCACTGTTTTGACTTTGTCGTGTTGGGAATTAGTGTTGACATAGGTGTTAGACATTAGAGTTTATGTGTTATAATTAATAAATGTCATAATATTAAGTTGTTGGAAAACAACTTAATATTATTATTAGTCACATGATTTATTAAATAGGTTAGTATAATGGTTATACGAACTTGTTTGTAGGAAGTTAAGTTGTTAAAACAATTCATATATTTAGAAGTTATTATAGAGTTGTTTCCTATGAAATAGGATTTGAGAATCCTATTAATATGTAATATGTATTGAATGAAAATATAAAGCACATATATCCCGTTTTTTTATTATTTATTGTAGCTTAAGTCTATCTCTGCCCATATTTCTTATATGGTATGAGAGCAAAAACGTTTACGTGCCTATTATTTAGTGATGTGGAGCCTAAAATTTACAAACTATTAATCTATGTTAGGAAAGTCAAATAAGCATATCGCTAAGGCTATGGCTAAGCCAAATCCTAAGCCTGCTGCGAAGGCGATTTGATAAAGTGGCACAACATTGTGGGCGACATGGAAATACAAATATTTTGAAATTAAAGATTTCAATATTTATTTGTTTTTGTAGCAAGACAAATTGTAAAAGGGACGTGAGACGTGACTGCTCTTTCGTCATTCCTCTTTCTATTGCGCCAAATTTGAGATTGAAGGTGTGGAAGAGGAAGGGGAATGAAGGTGTCGAAGATCAAGGGGAAATGGATTCCAGTTGAGATTTATTGATCTGGTGATGGGAAGGTGTGGCGCCAATGGCTTTGGCTCGTCCTCCACTACTCAACACGTGAGTGAAGGAATCGACGCTTTAAAGCTTACTGCAATTGTGACAGGGGGTAGGGGGTGCCAGTGGAATAGGGTTGGAGATGGTTATGGTGCTACCAACACAAGGAGCGCATGTAGTGATAGGCGTCTACAACCTTGAGATGGCCATGACTGAAAAATGATCTCCTTCATCGAATTTTGGGTGCTCGGATTAATGTTTTACATCTTGATTTATCCTCAATGGAATCCGTCAGAAAGTTTGCCTATCAATTTCAAGCCTTGAATTTGCCTCTCAACATCTTGGTAAATAATTTTGGCGTAATGTTCTGCCCTTTTAAGCTTTCAGATGATGGTTTAGAAATGCAGTTTACCACCAATCACATAGGCCATTTCCTATTGAAAAATTTGCTACTTGACAACAGGAAACAAACATCAGAAGAGATGCAGGTGGAAGGATGGATTGTCAATATTTCATTTGTTGCGCACATTATCACTTACAAGGATGGTATACACTTCAATATGATAAATGATCAGAGTGGATATTCAGATAAGAAAGCTTACAGACAATCCGAACTAGCCAAAATTTTGCATGCATACGAGTTGTCGCAACAACTAAAGGAGGAAGGTGCAAACATCACTACAAATTTAGTTCATCCTCGATTCATCATGACTAATTTGTTGCAACATTCTAATAATCTAATGAGAAATTTTGATGTCAAGGAGAAGAGAAGATAATATGCCGGAAAATGTGGTGAAGCCAAAGTTGGTAATAACTTTTAATTCTATTATAAATTTAAGTTTTAATAGTATTACAGTGATAGGTTATTATTGTCTAATGTCTCAAAACATTTTATTGGTTTTTATAGACATATTTTGTATCACAGAATAAAAGTAGGCTATATAATTTTGTTTAGATTAGGATCCTTTTTTCACGAGTCTTTAATTATTGTATTAAAAAAAGATATAAATATATATATATATATATATATATATAATTGCTTCAATTGTAATTGGATGCATTACCATTTGTATCCAACATCAATCTTGAATGGGGGCATTATAAAATTAAGCTTTAAAGCCAAATTTGCTAAGTAGTAAATCAATTGGAGGATGGAGGCATCGAAGGCTAGAGGAAATTCAACATCTCGTCAATTACTAGCGACAAGGCCACAAAATTGCATTAGTGAAAAAATTATTTGTGCCAAAATGACTAAAGCCAAGATTAGTTTCCAAGTGGTAGCAGTAATCATCTAATATCATTTGTGATCAGAGTGGCAATGATCTATAATGGTGGTTGCATATGCGACAACGAGGGCTTGGTGTTCTGAAACTTTGTATTTGTGGTTGGATGTGTATGTATCCAATCACAATTCTTGGTTGTGTGTGAATGGATATGTTTATCCCCATTCACAAGATGGTTTACGTGATTGGAAGTGTTTGTCCCTAGTCACATAAGTTGATGATTATGATTGGATGTGTGTGTCCCTAATCATAATTATTGTGATTAGATGTGTGTTTCCATGTTCATAACCTTGATGTTGGATAGATTTGTCTATCCCTATCCAAAATTCATGTAATACCTTGGGTATATGTTTTAGTCCATATCCTTCGTTCCATGGGTAGATGTGTTTGTCCCTATCCTTGGATGAAAGTACACTAAGCATAGTGAGGCCAATTCCACTACTTCTTCTCATGAGTAGATGTGTATGTCACTACTCTTACCTTATATTTTTGGTGAGCTACTGAGTGTGGTCATCAAGTATTGTGATGTACTTTCTCCCCATGTTCACACTAAGGGGGGGTGTTGGTAATTAGTGTTCACATAGGTGTTAGAAATTAGAGTTTATGTGTTATAAATAAGTGTCATAATATTAAGTTATTGGGAAACAACTTAATATTATTATAAGTCGCATTATTTGTTAAATAAGTTAGTATAATGGTTATATGAACTTGTTTGTAGGAAGTTAAGTTGTTAAAACAAATCATATATTTAGGAGTTTTCATAGAGTTGTTTCTTATGAAATGGGATTTAAGAATCCTATAGATATGTAATATGTATTGAATGAAAATATGAAGCACGTATATCTAGTTTTTTTATTATTTATTGCAGCTCCAGTCTTTCTCTGCCCAAATATCTTATAAGTCGCACATACTTTATGTGCTAGTTGGTATTCCTTTATAAGCTACGCCATTCATTACTTTATTCACTTTGCACTATCCAATGCTTCACTTTATAATAGTGCTATATTATGTGCTTTAGTGATTATCACAATAAATTTTATTTCATGTATATATATATTATATATATGTATATATATATTAATGTATATATCAATATATATATTCATTTCATAAAGTTTATCAAATACATCATATATATACGATTATATATAAATATATATATTATATAATAATTAACAAATACATATTTTTATATATATACCACATATATACATATGCATAATATCATTTCAATATCTTTATTGCTAACACTCATACACACAATTTCATCAATCGACTTATATACATGGAATGTATAAATATATACATACATACATATATGTCACCTTAGCCCAATTGGTATTCCCATGCATATGGGAAATCCGTCCATAAACATGTGTAGGTATGTATACCTACGTATACTCGTGTACGTATTCACTCATATGTATGATTTTACCATAGACACGTACATATATATATATTTTATACATATAACTCATCGACATAGCAATAAACACATAAGGAAGGATTTCCACTTATCATCAAGACTTTATCACGTACATCATTCCAAACATTCATAAACAAGATCACAAATCAATATAAATACACAACTAAACAAAAGATCACTTACCATCTACCCAACTAGCTTGACTCAACTAAGATCAACTAGGGCGTGAGTGTGTGGATGCTCAGTAAGACTGAATTAGAGGTTACCAGACCAAGTTTTTCTCCTAAGTGATACTTCCCCTCTCTTCCAAAGGCTTGAGCCTGTTCCTACATTTAGCTTAGTTTCACCATAACAATAGTTAGTCAAATCAATACATTTATATGCATCACATATATTTCATTTACAATTTTTCATAAAACATTTAAATAGATTCAAATATTCATTCATCTTATTTCCTTCAAAATTCATATATGTAAAACACATTCACATTTATTAAGGCAATTTACCAAACAAGAACTAATAGTAAATAGGTAATAACACACAGGGTGTAGCAGGGGTGCGAAACAAGATCTTTGAGCTGATCAGAGAGTATGGAGAGCAGTGAAGGCTTTGGAAGAATGAGTAGTTAATGAAATTTCTTTTGTGAATGCCAATAAGACGTTCAAATCCATGGTTTACAAATTCTAACTAGTTATTTGTAAATGAAAGATTAAATGACTTAGTTGTTGAAGATTATGATTTGATTTACTCTTGCTGATCAACTTGGCCAGAACCTAAATATGAACTTTACAATTAACACTAAATAAATAGAAGCATATGATTACCCTATCTTAGAGCAAAATCTTTAAAATATCAAGAATAAAATGAAGATAAAAAATAATACGGTTATTGCAAATGATTCATCTTTTTCAAAAAATGTGAATGTACCTTGATGCTAATCTCCTATGTACCTACACATTATATCATATTTGTTTACCTTTATTGGGAGAAATCTTCTATGTTACGTGATGTTATTATGTTCGTTATTAGATGATGTTATCAATGATGCTTTTGCATTACTTTTCATGATCTATGTTCTTTCATGCTTTCAAGTTTAGATTTCATGTATTCATGTACTGTTTTTCATCTCTAATTTTTTCACACTTTGTATGCAACCAATTGAAGGGATAATGCATTATCACTAACAATCTTATGTTGAGATTATAAAAACCCACCTACACTCATATAGAGACTCATTACTATACCTAAATGGATTTTGACAAAACTTACACACCCACACATGATTACAAAGCTATTGCATTAGTATTAGAGTGTAGATCATACTTACCACACAAAGTTGAACAAAATTATATGGTCATATTAAATATATCATATCAAATTGTTACACCTAAGAAGATGGTCCATTTACCAACACTAAGGGAACTGCATCATGTCATTTTGACTTGATAGTGAAACACAACAAAAGATGGTGAATGCAATTTTTTTCACACCAAAGTCCACTATGTGTCATTTTAAACAGACCTATCATAAATATGCTTATAATCTGCCCAATATTCACTGTATATGTAGAAAAATATTGTAGCAAAAAAAGAGAAACTTTAAGTTAAAGAGGGGCAGTAAGTCCTTCCTATACCATATGAAATTTGGAACCAAAATATAAGTACAAATAAAATATAAAAAATGAAAGGTATAACTATCAACTGTAATACATTAATATCAATAAAATGACTTTACAAATTCAATGTGTATACTTATAAATTAATCCAATGAACCATCTAGGTCTGCTCTACTCTTTATTGTGTCAAGTATTACCTCATGGTTAGAATCGGGCACCTTCCACAAGTTCTTGTTTAGAGGTCTACCCCCATATTTGATCAAATGGACATTGGATTCCACAATAAGGTTTGAGTAATGAAGAATCTTCTGATGCATGTCAAAGTTTTGAAACAACCAAACATTAACACTCTTATTTTGGTACCTTCTAAGCCATAATCCAGTAAAAACCACCAAGCCTATAGGGTATTCGATGTTTTCTCCATCTGTAATCGGGGCCTCCAATTTCTTTTTGGTCTCAACACAATGAAATAAGTAATAATTTGTTCCCAATTTATTGTCTTCATCTCTAATAACTGCATAAACATGCCCTACATTGATATGTGTAGTAAATTAGATGAATTTAGTCAACATTACAAAAACACTACAAAGTAAGATAACATTAGGAATTTTAAAAACTATGTAAGTAGATAAATTACCTCATTGAACTAGATCTGATATGTGATCAAAGTCAACCGATGGTTCCATCTATGCCAGTTCCAGTGTCGTCGGGAGTTGATACATGTCAAGTGGGATAAGAAAACTTAACCAACATTCGCCAACCCACTCCTTTGAATCACACTCATTCTAGGCTTGAATTGTACATCACTACAACAAATCCCTGTGATTTGCTCCATTTTTTGCTTCCACCCACTGTTTTAATGTATTTTTTGGCAATTTTTTGAAAATGTCAGTGCTATTTATCAGGATGGCATACATTTTGGTGTTTATTACACTAATCAGTACAAGTCGACACTAATTTAGGCACTAATTAGCACCTAAAGTAATGCCGCCTTTAGTGCTAATATTAGCTTCAAGTGTAGCGTCACATTTAGCTTTGAGTTTAGCTCCATGTTTAGCTCTAACTTTAGCTTCGAGTTTAGCTTCAAGTTTAGCACAGGTTTAGACACCCCTATGTCGAAGAGACTTTTTTATATGTCTCATCGATGATGTAAAACAATGAAATGTCAACAAGATACAGGCATATTGAGGAGAGAATCACTTATGTCACATCGACAAAGGTATATCTACAAGTGCTCGATGAAACACAACTCTTGGATATAACGAAGTAATGTCGATGAGACAATGAGATATCGGTAAGACAGATAAGATTGTCTCATCGACACTCTTCAAGTAATGATCAAAAACATACACCGCTATACCATCGGGAAGGTGAGCAACATATGCGATAGAGCGATATACACTACAACCCCGCAACAAGAATCCTTGAACAAGGCGGTAATGCAATAAACAATATAAGGGAAGGGAAAAACATCGCTATACCACAACGATAATCACAAGTCTCCCCGACATGGTAGAGTTACACTGATATATAAAGAAATACCACCGAAGGAAAATATCGATGAGACAGTGGCATATCGACAAGGGATATTAACTTGTCTCATCGACACTGGAAACCAACATCAGAGGAACATAAGATCTAATGTCAATGAGACATTGAGATATCGATAAGACAAATAAGATTGTCTCATCGACACTCTTCAAGTAATGATCAAAAGCATACATCGCTATACCGTCAGGAAGGTGAGCAACATATGTGGTAGAGCGGTATACACTGCGACCCCGCAGAAAGAAGCCTTGAGCAAGGTAGTAGTGCAGTAAACAGTAGAAGGGAAGGGAAAAACACTACCATACCACAATGGGTATAATAAGAGACAACGATAGTACGATAATCGTTTCATCATTACAATTTATAATAATAAATGCAAAAAATCACATCAGTTGCCAAAATTTAATGCTATTAAATTATTAAGAGTTGCCAAAACTAATATGACTGAATATTGCGCCATCCAAAGATAAGTGATTTGTTCCAATATCGTACTCAATTGTAGTGCACTAGCGTGAAATACTTGGGTAAGTGCACGAAAACTCTATAAAAGAGCTTTGTTAATATAAAAAATCTTTCAAGGTTTTATCATCTAAAGCCATAGTAGAGAAAATTGAAACATGCCTCCTAAAAGAAAATGATCAGAAGTAAAAGAAAGTCGGCCTAAAATTAAAGATGAAGAACCTAAAGTAAAGAAGAAAGCACTCCATCCTAAAACAAAACAATCAAAACTAAAAGAAAGTCGGCCTAAAATTAAAGATGAAGAACCTAAAGTAAAGAAGAGACCACTCCATCAGTCCATATTAGATATACTTCCAGGGTATACTAAAGAGGGTAATAAGAAGTTTCTTGTGGACATCACATAAAGTTGTAGGGATGCCCTCATTTCCAAATTTGGATGGGACCTATTTTGGTATTTTTACAGTAAGAGAAATGAGAAGATTTCAATGTCAAACACTTGGATGTTGGATATAGCAAGGTTGATTTTCTCAAATGTATTTGTTGATGTAGAATTTATTAGACTACCTGCCAAACACTATCACTCAGCTACCAAAACAGTAAGGTTTCCAAACAACACAGTATTGGTAGAAGTAACCAGAAAAGCCATCATTGAGTGTTTTGGCTTAAACAAGCAGGATCTGACCAAGATAAACCTACAAAAAAGTGAGGAGGATTATGCTAGGTTAAAAAAGTCTTATAGAAGTGATGAGGTGCCCCTATATATGAAAAGAGGGATTGGTAACAAAACATTCCCCATCTCTACTACCACTACTGAACCATTTAATGTGGCAGATTTTCAATATTACTTTATGAATACATATTTAGCTCTTTGCCAAGTGTTGGGGATAGATGCTCAAGATAAAATTCCAATAGGCCTAATGATGATGGGCATGAGAATTCAAAACCCTGACACTAATATTGAATATGACTTTGCTTCATACCTTGAGAAGGTGTTAGATGATGAATTCTCCCAAGTTATAGAGGATAGAGCATCGATTACATTCAAACACTATTCCCTACTGTGTCATCTGATATTGTACCAGAATAGGGACCATTGGACTAAAAGAATGGACTTGGCTACAATATATGAGCAAGGGAATCCCACACCTGTCCAGAAATGGTGCTATATTTGGGATAGTCGGTGCAAGAATTCAAGCTTTGTTGTATTCTACAAAGACTTTGTACATAGAATCCTTTGATTTCTTGGGTATGCAATACCAAGATTGTCAACCAAAATTTTGCAACTAGTGAGACCTTTGGCTTTAAGACCATAGCAGGGTCATACACACAATTTTGGAGATTGATTCTTCCTCTCGGAATTTACAATAATAAGAGTTTATGTATGCCCTGTTGCTCCACATATACTACCAAAATTTATGCCCCTCAGATTAGCATTTCTTGAATTTATGTGGCAAATTATGTGGATGGAGAAAGATGTAATGCACAAGCAGAAGAAAGGCACTTTCCTGCCAAACTAAACCAAGTGTGAAAATTGGACTATAGGCTCAGACACACTAGAGGAGTTACAATATTATTTGAAGATAAGATATGCATTAAAATTTGGAAAAGAAAGATCCTTTGACCCTGAAAATCATATGAACAACATAAGGCACAATCTTCTTACCAAAATGATAATGCAACACCAAGTGGATTTTGAAGAAGATGTCATAAGGAACTGCATTACTTATAATGATGTATTTAGTAGAAGGAAAAAATGGGAATATATGAAGAAGCTTGAAGAAAGGACGAAGCAGAGGTCCAAGGATTTCCTAGGATACTTTGTTGAGGAAAAGGACCCCATCAAGAGGATATAATTGATAATTGGTAGATTTGAAGACTTGTACAGAAAGAAGGAAGCATATCTTGAAGAACATGATAGTGGTGCAACTATAGAGCATACCCCAAGTGAAACCTCTAAGCCTCCCATTGAGCAGTTACCTCCCAAAAGATAGAAGATGGGAAGCATTAAACCATTAGTACCTTATGAGGATATTGAAGAGGTGGGTGATGCTGAGGAAGTGGCTATAGTATTGCAGTCATTGACGTTGATCAACCCATCCTTGAGACCAGTGCCCATAAACATGAGGAAAGGATGGGTGATGTAGAAAAACAAGTACAGAGGTACATGAAGATGAAAGGCAAATTACAGCCAAGAAATTCATAGAAGATGAATTCATTAAGACTCTTGAGTTTAAGGATTTCTGGATGAAGATGAAGATAAAATAATTTCAAGAGAGGATGGAATCAACTGAAGTAGGATTTGAAGAATCAAAGAAAAATGAAATGGTAGCACATAATTTCCAGGAATTAAGAGTTGACAACATTGACATTATCCCCTAGAAGGCTAGAGAAATGGTCTTGAAGAGCAATATGCTCATTCTCCCTAGCTTGGAATTAAAGAAAATGTTTTTGCTTGATCAAGTGCGAGCTCAAAAAGATCCAATGCTAGTTGCAAAATTTGACTCCGATGAAGGTGTGAGTGGAACTGGGTATAACCCAACGATTGAAACCCTGGCCATATGGATCAAATAGAAAAATACACAGAAGCCAAAATTATTGGATGTAATTCAAGGGATGAAAGGGGCAACGATGGTAAGGTCAATACAAGATACCACCCCTTTGGAGGCAACCACAATGACCATGCATTCAACCATGTTCACTCGAGCAATTGTTAAGGGATTAGAAGACAAATTGAAGGAGTATGAAAAGGAACAAAGGTTCCTAAATGATGAAGTTAATAAACTGTTCATGGAGAATGTCAAATTGAAAGAACAATTAAGAGGAGCAAGACCCTCACAAATCAAGGAGATGGTGTTATACAGGCCTCCCATTGCTCCAATGGATATTATGAAGAACATTTCTATAGAATAGGTAAAAACTCTAGAGAAGGAAGTGGATGATGTAAAGAAGTCCAACAATCAATCCCAGGATGAAGTGAAAAGACGAATTTGTGAAGTTATGGAAAAGATTCTTGAGCACAAGATAAAACCAGTTATGGATAAAGTGGAGAATGTGCACGATAGTTATAAAACACTTCAGCGGGCAATGGATCAAATAAAGACACATATGCTTGTATTAGATCCTTTGTTCAAAAGGTGGCAGCCTATTCACCACACTTTGGCTAAGTTAAGCAAAGTTCTACAAAGAAGTCCTGATGCACCCACAACATTAAAGCGAACTAAAAAAACTATGAAGATGATTATTGATGAATTTCAGTATGTATAAGGGTTTGATAAAAATATTGTAACACGAATGGATTTATTCCATACCTAGAAACAGTGGTATATACCTGAAATCATGAGAGATGGTGATCAATTGAAGGACTTGGATAAGTGGAAGAAATAATTCAGTTAGGTTGTTCATAAGTGTGTAAATCATATACAGGAGGATGATGATACCAGTCTTCCTAGGCTAAATCAGATCATGGATGGGTTGATTGTTCTTGATGCAGGATACCTAAAGTTTGTCAATGATACAAAGGAATTACTAGATAGTTGATGACAAACTCATCTTTCAAACATACAAAATATCCAGGAATATAAGTGGCCATCAAATTTTATGGTGTATCAGTGGGAGGAAAAGTATTTGGTTTTAGAAGAATAAGACACTGAGGCGAGAGCATTTGGATGTTCATCATGGAGAGGAATACTTTTCTAGATCAATGATCATGGGTCTTCTACGTTGAATAATGGAACCATATGTCAAAATGTCTTAAGTCTTGTTATTTCCTTAATTATGCTAATTAAATAGTTGTTGGTTTCAAAAGAATAGGACACTAAGGCGAGAGCATTTGGACGTTCATCATGGAGAAAAAAAATTTGCCAGATCAATGATCATAGGTCTTCTATGTTGAATAATGGAACCATATGTCAAAATATCTTAAGTCTTGTTATTTCCTTAATTATGCTAATTAAATAGTTGTTAGTAAAAGAAGTAGCTATGAAAGGTCATTTCTTTTTGTAAAAGGCCTATAGCTTGTTGCTTCCTATATAAATAGGAAACCAAGGCCTAGTTTTAAATTATCATCATTATATATCATTTCCATTTTGAAGACTTATGTTATTAATATATATCAATTGAAGCGATATAATGAAAAACATCTTATTATCAGAGATTCTCCATGACTGTGTTATCATTTTATATTTTTCTTATGTTCTCCATACTTATTTCTTCTTATATTTGAATGAATATTAGTTATTGAGCCTCAATACTGTGCTTATGTGAATGAATATGCTGATATAGTAAAGCATTTATTGTGGATGTTGGTAGAGCTGCTATTTTTTTTGAAAATTTGAGCTTATTTTGCCTTGTTACATGTTCAACATAAAAAGGGAAACTATTTAAAAATAATAAAGTTAACAAAGTTGCTTATTTAAATAATTGTGAGTTACATGCATTAATATTTTATTAACTTTTGTGTCTTCACGAACATATGTTGATACAAAACGAATGGAAGAAGCATCCAAGTAATCCGATTTTTTTTACCAACAATTCATACCAAAGATTGAACAATTTAAGGATATTGCAATAGGTAATTAAGGATATGATGATGATGATATATTCTTGTACTTGTATATTTTATGAAACATTCCTTATTTTCTATAAAATAGTGTATATATTCTTGTACTTGTAAATATTCTTTTATTGTTATGTCTATTAAATAAAATAGAGTTTGAATAAAAAATGCTTCACCCTTTTATGTAAGTGAGTATGTGAATTATTGTTTAAGGAAAAATCTTACAGTTTTTACATTTTCAATTTACTAGTTTCAAATCTTCATTTTCTATGTATATAAAATTATATGTGCTCTTTATCTCAAATGACATAAAATAGTAATATCATCAGAATCAGGGTTTTCAATTTCAACACCATCATTGTCCACACTTTTCATATCCTGTTCACTTTTAAGTACAATCATCAAAATTTTATTTTTATTTCTTGTCCCATTTAATCTTGATTCCTTTCAGCACAACACAGTAGGTTGTATGTTAAATTTCAAACATTTTCTTTGCATTTTTTTGTATATATTATTATCTCAGTGCATCATTATGTAACAACAATTTCACTTTTGAGATATACAGTAAAAATAAATGAAAGCACATGTTTTCTTTGTCAAGGGAAATGTATGGTGAATACCCTATGTCTTTCAGATAAGTGTGCAAGTGAAATAAGACATAACTGATTGAATCTGATTTTCTATTGTATAATTGTTTTTTTATGTGCTTTTTACTTTTTGCATGTGGATTACCCTAAGAAAGAGACTACTTATCTTTTCTTAAATGAAGCCCTTACATTTCCTGTCTATGAAAGGAATTTACTGCTTGACAACAGGTTCGTGAACTTCATACAAATTAAGATTGGTGTAAAAGGCCATCCCTACAAATGTTGTTTGGTCTAGAATTATAATGGAAAATAAAATAAAAATTCTAGGAGAATAAAACAGGTTTTCAATTATCCAAGTACAACATAATATTACTGAAGCATTTCAAAGTTTAGGCCATAAGAATCATCCTTTTTTAAACATGGATTGCAAATAATTATGAAAATTTAGAAGTCTTGGTCATTAACATTATTGTCTGCTACAATGTCATCCAGTGTATCATTGTCAATGTTCATATGTTCTTTCAAGTATTTAATATTATCATCATCCTCATCTTGAATTGCATCATCTTCATCATCATTGAAATTTGACTGTAGACCATCTATATTGTTACCAGATGTATTTGGATCATCATTTTCTATACCATCCATATTGTTGTCTTCCATAACATCATCTAACTCTGGATTGTTGTCTTCTTGTGCCTAAACATAACCATCTTCAACATCATCATGGATGTCAATTTCTTTGATGTTCTCTAATCCCTCTCTCTCATTTTGTTGGTCATCATTGTTTTGCTTAGTATCCACTAATGCATAGTCAAATACATGCCTTAATCTTGGATCATAATGTATGACAAATATCCATTTCGAGTCCAAAATATCTTCATAGAAAAATACCTACACATGAACTAAATACATATATTAAACATTATATAAATTGTATGAACATACATACATCAATTGAATAATGGAATATTATTTTATAAACTACCTTTTTTATACAATAATTGCTATAAAACACAATTTTGACAACATAGTTTATAAAACATCAGTCCACACTCATTTATTATTCTTTGGTTTTCTGCCCTTAAGAGCATCCTTAGGGAGACCTTGTTCTTCCCTCTTATTTCGTGTAGGAGTGTGTTTTAAGAAGGGGTAATCAATCAATAACTCATCCCCAATGGTAAGGTCCATAATAGCCTCAACCATTATCAATCTGTCAACCTCTCTTTCCATATCTCCATCTTTATCATTTATAACCTCAACAAATTGACAATTCGGTCTTACAGTAGGGTCCCTTTCCTTACTACTATTTATAAATCCTGCAATATTTTTGTGTGTGTATGCACGTCCATCTATATACATAAGATGACCTCTATTAATTTATTTTCCACTTTCCAATTGGAGACGATGTGTATACATATTCGAATTTAGACCATATGTTGACATGCTAGGCTTATATTCTCCTAGCCTTCTCCATTCACCAATGTAATATGATGGATCATAATATGACATTAATCTCCTAGTGGTTTGTTCTGAATTGTTTCTATGTTTGGATCCCACATGTACATTTTGGACAATAAAGAGGCCTATATTCACTCCATGAATATTGGAGGGTCATATCATGTAGTTGTATCCACAAAATTGAAACATCTCGTACACTCTAGGTAGTTGTTGATCACTAGGCCAAGCGCAATATAGTCGACGATCAAATATCTCTTTGTAAATTGATCTCAAACTCAGGGGCAAGTCATCATCTCCATCACATTCATTCTCATAGGGTATGTAGTCAACCTTCCCCTTGTCTTTAAGCAAATTATGCATCTTCACACCTGTTCTTGTTCTGTTACTTGTTTTCGTCAATTCCTCATCTTCCGAGCTGGTATATTGGCACATATTTTTGTTAGATGTATCATTTGATAAATGATCATTTCTCTCTAGGTTGGAAGTCGGCGATCCTTGAAACTTTAAACCAAGAAATTTATCCTGCAAGTATCCATTAAGAAAAAATTAGTTATTTAAATAATATAAAACAATGTTTAAACAAAGTATACATGTTATTTATATCAAATTGGAAAATTACTCACCATAATTCCTATTGGATTTGAATCGATTGTAGGAGGCATACTACCGACTGGAAGCTCATCATATATGTAATGTCTTTGTACAATCGCTCGTTTGAATTGTTTCTTTCCACGACATACAAAACATCCACAAACAACAATTTTCTCAAAGTATTCATCCCATGCACTATAGTCCTAACCTACCTCTTCTTTAGTGAAATCATTTGTTGTGTCTGTAGTATTGATTGTCATATCCTCTTCCACCCACTGTCGTCTACGTGATTTAACAGTTTTAGGTCCACGTCCATGTACATATCTTGTTATTTTGCTAGTTGAACACTTAGGCTCTGCATTTGCTCCAATCTCCATCTAAAATAATCAACAACATGCATTAATTTATGTCAAGATTGGATAATACATTATAAATTTCAATAATATTGTGAAAAAAGATGGATGTATCACAAAATGCTATCAAATCATTTTTTCCTAAGTTAAGTCAAAATTTGAGTACCTGATGTCCCGCTTCATCCATTGTGTCCTCATTTGATATGAAACGATCTGTTGCCATGGCCTCATCTCGCCCCTATAATACACAACATAGTAAATAATGTTTATTACACCAATTATATCATTTCAACGAATATGCTATCCAACACAAAACCTCACTTTAGTCATATATTTGACATATTGATATCATGTTTTGGCTATCCTAATTTTCAAAGTTTTCCCTCGATCATAGAATCACATTTAAAGACCATTCTTGTGCATTTTCAAACAATAAGTTTGACCTCAGAGGCCTCATGGACAAAAAATGACTTTATCTCCTCTATGTTGTAGCATTTGTGAATTCATAAACACCTTCCTCCTTTGGTTGAGGTTGCTTTCTCTTCTTACCTCTATTATATCTACAGATTTCACTGTCTCATCTATTTCAACCCACTTTCCTCTCAACGATTTAGTATTTCTATGTCATCCACGTCCTCTCTCCATGGCCTCTTATGTGAATAAAAATGCTACCACAGAAGCTTTCACCACACTACTGTCGAGAAGGAAAAAGAAACTTGTGGGACTGTGGTAAAAATCTCTCTACCACATCGAGTTGGTGAAGGAGTCACGAGACAACCGTGGTCACTTCACTATCGCACGCCAATGGTAGATGACTTATGGGATTGTGGGAGTCGCCACAACACCACCAGAAATAAAAGGAAGACTTGCATGCCACCAAAAAAGCTTTCATTGCACTACCATCGAGAAGGATGAAGCACCTTGTGGGACTACGATAAAAACTGCTCTACCGCACCGAGCTAATGAAGGAGCCATGTGACAGCGGTGGTCACAAAAACAAGGTAGGAGTTGGATTTATTTCCAACACTTTGGATCCTGTGATACACAACAATGAAAAAGGCGCTAAATTAGGTGCACTTGACGTTGCCTTATATGTCCCAAACAAATTACATTAATGGCCAAAATTCGGTGCTAAAGTTGGTGTTAACTAATGCCAACAAAGCATCGACTAATGAATCGAAATTTAAAATTTAAAACTTTCTTGCGTGAAGGAACATATCAAATGACAAAAAAGGGAAAAACACCGCACGAAGGAAGAGAGCTAGGCGCTACCAACAATTGATGAGAAATTTGATTTAGTTTGTGACACCATAGGTAAGGTTACAAAATTTTTTTCTTGCTCGAATTCGTGATTGTTTACTACTCTTTGTATTGCATTTGAATTCATGATTGTTTACTAGTTCGTGGCTTAACCAGTCAAGGCAACCTCTAAATTGTCCCATCATTATAATTTGTAAAACCTTTGAGAAACCCAAAAATAAATTTACCCTACCCATTTGAGCTTTGGCTCAAAATATTATAGAATGAAGCGAGGATGCCTCTGTATTCTCTCCCTAACCTGGGTATCAAGGAAATAGTGAACTGCTTGGAAAATCTGGGAATTGGGTCGGTCACTGCTGAGCAACTACTGAAAATAAATGAATAAACCACTTGGTTTTTCCTAGTCGCACCATAGTCACCGATGCCATGATAAATTCATGCAAGATTGTATTATGAAAGAGTTTTCATGATAAGGTTATCAACACTAAGCAAACTGAGTGAACATATTTTCCATAGGTTATCAACACTAAGAAAACCCAACGAACATATTTTCCCACAAAACAAAACTTTCATACCATAAAATGGACGAAAACTTTCATACCTGACAGTGTGTACTTCATTTGCCTCCATAGACTGGACGAAAATAATTTTCCCTAGGTCGCCTCAAAATGTCAAGCAATGGAGGGAAGCGAGCATTGTCAGCAAACTCTAGCCACAATGAGGTAATTCATTGTCAATTTATAGATTTGTTAATATTTCCATTGTTTCTTTGAATTTTACTTTTTAGTTTTTTATTTCTAAATTTAAAAGAAGAAATATAATTTAAAAATATACATATATAGGGACATGAGACTAACAAAGATAAAGAGGAATTGGATTTCATATTGGGGGTAGAGGCAGTGAACAATTTGGTTAATGTGGACTGGACAATAGTTGCCAGATACATAGAAAAACAATTTGGTAATGCCCCTCAAACATTGCAAACAAATTAATTGTGTCAAAGGGAATCAATTGATTCCCCAACCAGTCTTGGATTGAGCAAAAGATCCAGGAGGAAATCAGTGACAATAAACTCTAAGAATGTGGAACAAGGAGTAGAGACTTCCACCCCTAGGACATAGACTTCTTCCACCACGCCATGTTTTCAATCTTGCATTGGTAGCTACAATACGAAGATAGAATACGAGGTGGTTTCAGGGGAAGTCCGAATGACGAATGTTGTGAAAACGTTTGTGAATAGGTTGAAGGAATCATGCTTTCAACGGTTCAAAGACAATCTACATTTGCATTTCTCAAAGATACCCATGCACCTAAAAAAATAGTTATCCATGAGATGGAGAATCAATTTGGCACAGGTTGGTCTGTAAAGAAGATAAAGCTACGAATGTCTCAAAACTACAAGATATTTCGGTGCAATCAAACAAAGAAGATAAAAAAAATCTCTCTTGAGCTAAGGTAGAAAAAAAGGCCAATTGATGTAAGTGTGAAAGTATGGAAAGAGCTTGTAAAATCATATGAGAAGTCCGATGCACAGAGGAAGTTTGGTGAGGAGAGTACGCAGGTATTTGAATTTTCTCATAAGATTATATCAAATTGATTAAATGATATTAAAATTTTATTTGTGCATAGTTAAATTGAATTAGTATATGTTTCAGGACAAGGCCTCCAAGGCTAGGCTTGAGAAACTTCGTGCCATGCATCACAATGGCCAGAAAGGTTTACAGGCCTTGATCTATAATTTGTAAGTATATTTAATATGTTAAATGATATATTTTTTTCCTTGGAAAAAGTAAATGATTTCATATTAATTAGTTTAACTAGTCCATGTGCCATGTTTTGATAGGAGGAGAAATATGGCCGCCATCCAAAGCAATTTGAAAAGAATATGTTACAAAACAAAAAGTGGAACGATTTTGCAATCTGGATGGAGAACGAGGTATCAATAGTTGAGTTTCAATAACTTAGTTGGATATTGTTGTGTTAATATGTCAATTTTCATCTCTTGTGTTGAGTTGTTTATTGATGCATAGGATGAGTAAATAGAGCTCAAATCTTATGATTACAAGATGACCATTTATGTGCATGAATAAATAGTAGAAGGATGTAGATGAACTCAATTCATCTAACTTTATGCCTCTTAGCATGCATTCCTCTTGAATCTCTAATATCAGGTGCCTGAGATTTCCCTGTAGCTTTTACCTTTTGTTGCCGCCTTTCCTCTTCACTGTTAGACTCGTCTCCTTTTTCCTTATCTATATTTCTGGCTTCGGCTTCTAATTCATCCCATGTTTTACCTTCCTCCTCTTCAGAATATTCTTCTTCTTCTCCATCCTCCCCTGACTCCATAAAAGATTCACCTTCTGAACCTTCCTCATCTGATTCTAATTCCTTTTCTAAATCAGAGGGTTCGTATCCTTGATCCGACTCTTCTAAATTATCAGAATCAGAATCACTAGCTTCTATTTAAAAAAATTCCCAACCAACATCTTCAATAAATTTATCTGGATCATCAGTAATAGTCTTCAAATTTGGCCACTAGTTCAAGTTTATTCCGCTTTCATAATACTTTATATCCATGGAGTTCAACCATTCCTTCAAGCAAAGATTGAGGAATGACGTACATGTAGATTAAATCCTGCTTTAAGTCTTTTAAAATAATAGCCATATCAAATGCCTTTTTCCCAAGTCCTACTCTCTCAAGGTTAACAATCTCAATCTCACTAATAGTGATTACTAAGAAAGGTAATTCCACCAACTCTACCAAACAGTTTATCGTAGGAACAATAAAATTAGAGGCTTTGAAAGGAACTCAATGAAAAACAAGCTCTCTAAATGGTATATCAAACTCTAGTTCAAAATACTTTAGATGAGGCCGCTCCCATAACTCTCTTACTCGCTTGACAAATCCTTGAAACTCTGTATTGATTTTATATTTCTTGTCCCTCTCTTTCTGTTCTTCCTCAGTTTCATCAGGATCATACATTGACCTTCTTGCCCTCCTAAATTTTGGACCACATCCATTACCTCCACATAAAACTGGACATCCTTAGTCTTCTTGGTTCCCATGCCATGATATGGTTATGCAAATGAAAATGACGCAAAGTAATCATCTCCTTATCTGTTGGCTGGAAGAATGCATGCTTAATGTTTTGATACATGATATCAACTCTCTCTTTTTCTCTCATGGTTGAATATCAAAATCTAGTATGGTGGGCCTCTAGAGTTCTAGTCATCTTTCTTCCTCTTCCACCAAATGATGACCTGATCCACATGTTTGCCAACCTAATTGAATTTTTTTTTAAAGCTAAAGTTTCTCCTGAGTCACCAGTGTAGCTCTCTCTGACTTTTCAAACTCTTTCATTGCTACAAATCATCTTTGGGATTTAATCATTTGTACCACATGGTTGATGTGCTTTGAATCCTTGCATCTAAAGGAAATTTCCTTAACATAAATACTGCTAGGGAATTTCAATGTTTCCATTGTAGTTGGCATTAAAGTCGGTACCTGCAACATTGAAAATTATCCTTATATAAGAATTTCCTTCATCTTGTTAATTGGTGTGTAACACTCTTGATGATGGCTACATGAAATCTGATTTTGATTCCTCTTCTACATCAGAGGGTTCGTATCCTTGATTTGACTCTTCTGAATTATTAGAATCAGAATCACTAGCTTCCATATTCAAAAATTCCCAATCAACATCTTCAATAAATTTATCTGGATCATCAATAATAGTCTTCAAAATTGGCCGCCAGTTCAAGTTCATTCTGCTTTCATAATACTTTATATCCATGGAGTTTAGCCATTCCTTGATGTCGTCAAGGGAAGATTGAGGAATGACATCAATGCAGAGTACATCCCGCTTGAAATCTTTGAAAATAATAGCCATATCAAATGCCTTTTTCCCAAGCCATACTCTCTCAAGGTTAACAATCTCTATCTCACTAATAGTGATTACTAAGAAAGGTAATTCCACCTGTATGCACGCAAAAATGGTCTGGAGCATTATATTAATTAAATACTTGCTATTTGATTAATATTCTTAAATCCTCTATTATTATAAATAAATTTTTAAATTTATTTATATGGTTCATATTCTAATTCTTCTTTTCTAAAATTTACTTTCTTTCTAAATTAGTTAAATGGACAAATTAAATCAATTTGTTATTTAATTGATTTTCCCTCTTCCTCTTGAATTTGAATTTTTAAATTCAAATTGGCATATTCTTCTGAAATTGGTTAAAATGCACAATAGAATTAATTTGGCATCTTGCTAATTTACCATCTCCATTTAAATTGAACTTTTAATTCAATTTAAGCACATTTCTACATATTTCCTCTAACCACTTCCAACTCACCTGCCACCTCATCATGTGTCTCACAAAAATGAATTTTATAAATTGGAAAATATGAAATATCTTCAACAAATTTGCAACCAATTTGGACCTAACTGAGACACATGGCTCCTCCTTCTCTGTGATTCCCTTTAACACGTGGCAATTTGTCTTGTTGAAGGGAACCATCTCCCTGATTCTCTCCAACCTCCTCGTGCTCGACCATTGATGCCGTAGGATCGCAATCCCAACCATCCATTGTTGCCACATCACCTTGAGCCTTAGAAAATCTATAAATAGGACTCTTTGCTACAACTTTTCAACATGAAGATTTGGATAAGCTTATGCTACTGAATTTTAGTGCATTTGTGAGATAATTTGGAGAGTTTGTTAGCTTAGTCTTGTATTTTTAGTTCATATAGTGTTATAATGACAATTTTATTTTGGATAACTTAGTTCATTTCATATTTATTTTAGCATTTCCATTAGATTATCATCATCCATCTCAGCATCTAGATTTTATCATCATCTCATCATAGGATCATTTATTCTTCAAGCATCAAATATTGAAAAGCCAAAAAAATAGACATGTAGAATTTCATTATAGCATCTCGTAGCTTAAGTTGTCAATCTTATGCAGGTTCATGTGTAGGACTAATAAGATTTGAGAGCATGATTTTGCAGGGTTCCTTGAGTTTAGAGAACCATGGGATGAATTAAGGGGATAGTCGTAACTTTTATTTTTGCCATTTCGATTTCCTTTTATATAATGCATTTCATGAAGGTGTGTTTGATTTGTTATAACTGACATTACATGACATATTTTACAACCACACATAAATTGGTGCCCACCGTGGGGCCCAACCCCAAATTTAATCCATTTTCTATCAGGATTTATTTCGCAGGTTTTGTCAAAATATCCAAAATGACGCATACAAATTTTTCTTTGACGCATTCATACTTTGTTTTGATGCATTGAGCTTCCTATTTCGGTGCATTGGGTTGTTCTTCCAACGCATTCGACTTCTATTTCAACGCGTTGGATCTTTGTTTCGGCACATCTCACTGCTATTTCAACGCATCAAGGATTTTTTAAATTTTGTTATGTACTTTTCTAGTTTGGCGCGTTCATTTGATCATTCGACACATTTGATTATTCTTTCAGTGCATTCAGTAGTTTAGCGCATTCGATCTGATTTTTAGCACATCTGGTTACTATAATGGCACATCTGGTTTTTCCTGTAGATTTTCCAGATTCCCAAAACTGTTTCTCTATTTTTCTGTTTCCAAGAACCTTTCACATAGTTAAAGACCTTACTGAAACACATAAAAGACCGTTGTCAAAGAAAAAATGGAATAAAACTACTAACCATTATATGCAGGGTTAAATCTAGTTTTTATTTTACTTTTGATTAAGTTAGGAATCTAGCATAACTAGGAAGGTTAATGTATAACCATGTCTGATGTGTTTGGAATGGTAGGTGAGTATGCTTGCCCCTTAACTGGGTGATCAGAAAGCTAGAACCGTTCACTTTATTTGCATTTTTAACCTTAGAGGGCCTGCCTCCCCACTTTGAAAGGAGAGAACGACCCAAACTGGTAACAGGATAAGGCCAAGCCCTTCCAGCTGGTATATAAAACTAGGACTTGAGGAAAGTTCAAGGACCACAAATGGTTATGCCGATAAGTGATTCCCTCAGTACCTGTGAGGTATGTAAAAATTTTTAGAGCTTAACCTCTACAGGTTAGGAGTCCTCCTTAACAGAGCTAATCTTGCCGTATGTATAGCCCACCCATAATTCTCTTACTAAAAACCTCTTTGTTGTAGTTTGCCAAAAATTACCCTATCTATTCTTTGGTGCAGCAATGATCATTGCGAAGGCATCCACATTTTCACATTTTTTAGTAGAAATGATCAACTTGCCATGGGAGATTCATGGGATTTGGAAGCTTGGTTGGCGTAAGAAGCAAGTGCACTATAAGGGGGAGCCCATGCAACCAAGCTTTTGAATTTATTCACTAAGAATATGCGGTTGGAGTAAAATCCATGTGGAATCCAAAAGAATACAATCTTACACAACTTAGGAAATGTGCTTGTTTGATGTGTTTTTAAACCAATTTCGAAAGAAAACATCACACAAACGTATTCAATCACCGATTCGAAAGAAAATCCAACTTAAACAGTCTAAATTCACTGTCAAAAATTAAGAAAAATATTTCAAACTATAAAAAATAGGAACACTTCCTAGTTCAGTGCATCCAGTGCCCGTTTCAATGCATTTAGACCCTTCTCCAATGCATCCATTTGTTGTTTCAGTGCATCCCACTTATATTCCTAGCATATACTCTTTCTACACATTCATACCATGTTCTAACGCATTTAGACCATTCTCCAACGTATTCATACCCTGTTCTGGCGTATCTAGACCTTCCTGCAACACATATGAGTTATTCCATAGTGCATCTGAGTTTCAGTGCATCTGGGCCCTGTTTTAGCGCATTTGGTAACTTTTCAAACATAAACTCAAATTTGACCCCCCTCTCTACCAATCAACATCCAGTTTAGATTTTCCCTCTCAAACAACACCTTTTCATTGTCCTAAAGTTTATGTTAAGGGATTGGAAATCAACCAAATTTGTCAAGAAATCCCTTACGAAAAGAATTAAGAAACCGAAGAAGCACCTTGGCTATAAGAAACTTTTGAAAAAAAGATGCTTCTTATATCAAAGTAGGAAAGTCTTGTTGGATTATTGAACTTTCATCGATAGGTATCACGACTTTTATAGAGGATATACCAATGATTTTTCTCTAGAGCCTTTATCTTCACAAGCTTATTATCAACGAAGGGCTCTTTCACAAAGACATAATTAGAGTTAGTTGATTCGTCATTCCTTCATTCCTCAACCAACAATTCAATACTCTAACCATCCAAATCAATTCCTACAATAGAAAAATCATAGCCTCAAACTTGTTGAAACCCGCATTCTTAAGTGAAAATCTCTCATCTAATCCTTGATCAAGCATCCAAAAGTGCCTCCTCATCATCCTATTTTCTGATTTATCAGTTGCATTTCACCATCAGGATTATCATCCTTCATCAGGATTATCATCCTTCATCAGGATTCATCATCCCTCATCTCAAAATAAAGCTTGCTCAACTAGATTTCAACCAATTCTTTTGGCACTCCCCAAACTTTGGTCAAACGTTTAGAAAATTTTCCATCACTTGTATGCCCATCTTAACAAGGTTGCAAAAGCAAAAACTAGAACTAAATAAAATCGAAAACCAAGCAATCAAAAACAAAGGAACCATGGAGGAAAGAGAAGAAAATCCCTTTTTCGGAATTCGTTCAGACGAAGTTGAAGAGATAACAAAAGAAACAATAGAGCAAGCCCAACAAGACCCAAGTTTCCATAAGTTCATGGAAAATATTTTTGAGAAAGAAGGAGAGAAATACCTTTTAATGTTGGAAAATAAAGGAGTCAAATTACCAGATGATTTTGATGTCACAAAATTGCAAAAGACCCCCAAGAAAATGGAAATGGAAATACCAATTGAAATAAGAAAAGAAACAAAGACCAATGATCCCATGGATTCCTTGACACAAAAAATACAAGCCCTTCAACAACAAATGCAAAACATGCAAATAGGGGCCACTAAGAGGTATTCCCTACAAGATATATGTCCCTACCCATTCAGTCAAAGTGTTAACATGATATCATTCCCTAAACATTGTGAATTTCCCAAATATGACAAGTACAATGGGAAAACTGATATGATAGATCACATAAGGGAATTCTGAAAGATGAGTCTTGAATTTTCCCACTAGGATACATATTTGATGAGATTATTCCCACATAGTTTGGGAGGACAATGTATGCAGTGGTTTTCACAATTACCTCCGGGAATTAATTTTTTTGAAGAATTCGTTAACACGTTTATCACGTAGTATTCGTATAATATCCAACACGAAATTACAATGAAGGACCTTTACAATGTGAAACAAAAGAAATGGGAATCATTCCTCATATTCTTACAAAGATGGTGAAGGTTATTCACAAGGTATCCCTGACCCATACCAGAAAAAGAGAAGATAGAGGTGTTCATTGATAACTTGAATGATGACATGAGCTATAGGCTTGAATTACAATGTCCTCCAACTTTTGAGAAATTGATTGAAAACAAAATCAAGATTTAGGAGGCTTTGGTCAAATGATGAATTCTAAAAATCTATAATGAAAACAATTTGTCAAATTCCCCCAACAATGATAAATTGAAATTTTGGCAAAAGTATAAAAATAATGACAATGATACCCCTACTGAAATGCGCAATGCCAAACCGGTCTTCAATTTGTATGAAGTTCCTCGGATACCAATCAAAATACAACCCAAACTTCCAAACAAACCAACAATCAAAATGTTAACCCGAGGAATAATCAAAATAATCAAACATCATCATCCAAGACCCTACCCTATCAAACATCAAACAACCATAGAAAGTTTAGACCTTTGGGTCAATCACATGAATTCGCCCTGAGGGAACTTATTACGGAAAATCTCATCACTTTACCTGACACACGAGGTTTTGAACCCAAAGTAAAATCATCATGGTGGAATGAAGCCCATTATTATGAATTTCATCGATACAAAGGTCACCTCACCAACAGTTGCATGCAACTGAAGCATAAATACAAGATTTGATTGACAATAAAATCATAAGGATCGAGGAGCCTCAAACTAACATTGACCATGGGGTATTCAAAAACCCTTTGCCCAATTATTACAAAGGAGAATCTTCTAACAATAATAGCAAAGGGAAGAATGTAAACTATGTTTAGGATACCGTTATCCTTAATATTTCAGTCATCGAAGATCATGCAAATGACATTGAAATCAATAATCCACAAGGTCCTTTTGCAACCAATCATCCAATCAACAACACCAATATCATTTTTAATCAAATCCTCAATATCCCACAAGATATGGTTGTAACAGATAATCAAGTTAATGTCATCAAAATCAATGCAAAACAAGACAGTGTGCCTATCAACGTAACCACAAGGGCTCAAACAAAATATGTTCTAAAGGGTAGTGCTTCCAAAACACTTGTTGCTACATCTCATCAATACAACATTGTCGATCAACTCCAAAAAATCCATGCATAAATATCAATATTGGAGCGCCTTAAAATCTCACCATCCCACAAAGAGATTCTAGAATATCCCTAGTCGACACGATAGTGCCAAATGATCTAGAAGTTGGTGCTTTCCAAGCCCTGGTGGGACACCTAGTCACACCTCACTACTTGTCCTTTTCGGAAAATGATGATGTATCACCCACCCATCCTCACAACATGACCCTTCATATCGAAGTCCTAATCCATAAAAGTCACATCAAGCACATCCTTTTAGACGAGGGAGATGGACTCAATATCTATACTTTAAAACTTGTTTGTGCACTAGGGTTCTCTGAAAATGCAATAGATCCAAGAAAGAAGATCACAATCAAAGCATATGATGACGAAGAGAGAGCTTCAAAAGGCTTGATTGTATTGCCCATTCAGGTGGGTCCAATTCAGAGTAATGTGGTTTTTCAAGTTTTGGACAAGGATTTGACATATAACATACTCTTGGGTCATCCTTCGATCCATGAAATGCAAGCTATATCCTCAACATATTATCAATGTCTAAAATTTCCCTGCAATGGACAAGAAATCACTATTCTTGCTGATTCAAATAGTCCTCAACAATGCAATGCCCTTAAGGTTGTCCAGGATGTATTTGTGCCTCATAACTATGAAGCTCCTAATTCCACTCCTGATACTCCGAACAGTTCTAGACAAGCTAATCCTTTATCCACATCCTCCCATGAAGAAAGTCAGTCAAGTTTATCTTCTAAACAACCAGAGAAAAAGGAAGAATCTAGTCCTTCTACATCTACCAATTCTGAAGCCCAGCTCAATGCCATTACCAAACAATTTGAAGAGAAAGTCCAAGTCAAGGATAAGGGTGTTGGTGAATACTCCATTGAACAATCCCTCTGCCTGTCATTGTTAATGTCACCAAAATCATATGGTCGACCATCGACCTCATCATCCTCCCAGTCGGTCATCCTTTTTGATGGTCGATTCATAAAACATAGCACTCAAGAGGAAGAATTTGAAGACAAAGATATCTTGAATTGGCTCTACAAAGATGAGGCCGATTCCCAAAGAACAACAAAAAATGTCCAAACTACTCAGTATGGAAAAGGGTTCTCAATCCTAGAGAAGATGGGTTATGACGGAAAAGGACCTATTGGAAAAATAAAAGAGGTTATCATAGAACCTATCCAACCCATCATAACCAATCCAAAGGAAAAAACTGGGTTGGGGTACAGGGAACATCAACAAAAGGAAGAAACAAAGGAAGACCCAATACATAAATTTGTTGAACAAATTCTACAACTACAAGCAAGTGTTGTCTATGAGTTTGATTCCAATAAATATGAATGGGATTAATTGTCAAAAGAATCATGCCACAAGAAGGATGTTGATGTAATACATAAGTATACTCCCACACTTGAGGAGGGACAAGGCTAAAGACTTAGACCACTTGAATTAGGATCACACAATATTGATGGTTCAAGTGAAGATGATCAAACTCATAGTGAGATAGATCATTCAGAAGAGAACGACATCATAGACCTTGATTTGGCCATAGTATTATTTGATGATAACATTTCCATTAGGACGCTTATGTCCTCTGACTTAAACCCATTTGACGACACTCTACCATTACTGTATCCTAAACTAATAGATTGGGACCAAACCAAACCTATCAATATCTCCACTTTTTCAAACGATGAGGCCATCGTGAACTTCCTCTATGCTGGTAATCCTGAAATAGTCTTCACCATTGAACATCATAGCAAAGCTTCACAACAAGAGTGTCAAATTTCCTAGCTGCAAAATAAATGAAACAAAAGAAAGATCTGATGGTGAAAACCATTCTATGGCAGTATTAGATCAAGAAATAGTAAAAATAAAGAGCGCATCCGACGATGAAAACCTCTCTGAGACATCGAAGGATGGGAAATTTGACACTCTCCCAAAACACTTCCAAGAGAGATGGAAAGTTTTGATTGAACCAACATAGTCCATCAATGTTGGCACTGTAGAAATAGTAAGAACTCTTCATCTGGAAGAATCATTGACAAAACATGAAAAATCCCAACTTTGTCAAATTCTTTGAGGAGCGACAAGTCAATTTTTCCTGGTCCTATGTTGACATGCCGGGGATAGATCCAGACCTCATCATGCATCATTTGTCTCTTCCTTCAAGAATCAAACCAGTTAAACAAAAGTTGAGAAAGATGCATCCTCATATTGCATTGTTGGTGAAGGCTGAACTAAAAAAGTTATTGGATGTTGGATTCATCAGGCCTATTGATTATGAAAAGTGGATATCTAATATTGTACCTGTCTCCAAACCCGATGGTAGCATAAGGATTTGCACCGACTTTAGAGATCTCAAGAAGGCTTGCCCAAAAGATGATTCCCCTTGACAAATATCGACATCATTGTGGACTTAATAACAGGACATGACATATTATCACTAATGGATGACTTTTCTGGATATAACCAAATCAAGATAGCTCCTAAACATCAAGATAAGACAACCTTCATGTGTCCATGGGGAACCTTTTGTTGGAACTTCATGTCCTTTGGGTTGAAAAACATAGGGGCCACATATCAAAGAGCTATGACAACCATCTTCCACAACATGATGCATACTTTCATGGAAGACTATGTGGATGACTTGTTGGAAAAATCCTACACCAAAGGACATCTGGTAATATTAGAGAAATTTTTCACCTATCCAGAGAAGTTTAATGTGTGTCTAAATCTGAAGAAATGTGTATTTGGGGTAACGTCAGCAAAGCGACTTGGGTATATAGTGTCAGAAAAGGGCATTGAGGTGGACCCTGCCAAGGTGAAAGCTATAATGGAGATTCCTCCCCCAAAAAACATCAGTCAGTTAAGATCCCTCTGAGGAAGATTCCATTCCATCAGAAGATTTATCTCGCAACTAGCTGACAAGACTCATCCTTTCACTCATCTCCTGCACAAGAATGTTTCTTTTCGATGGGACGAGAAGTGTGAAGTTTCTTTCAACCAACTAAAAGAATACTTGACAAGTCCACCTATTGTAGCACCTCCAGAAGAAGGGAAGCCTCTTTTATTGTACATCACCACTACTGAACAATCATTGGGAGCCTTATTGGCACAAGAAGATTCCATGGGGAAGGAGAGAGCAATCTATTACATTAGTAGAACCTTGAATGGATATGAGATCAATTATATCTCCATTGAGAAAGCTTGTCTAGCTATAGTGTTTGATACCCAACAATTGTGACACTATATGTTGACTCACAAAGTCAAGCTCATAGCCAAGATAGATCCACTAAAGTATCTCTTAAGCAAAGAAAATTTGACTGGAAGACTGGAAAAGTGGGCAATGGTACTCAGTGAATTCAACATCCAATATGTCGACAGGAAAGCCATCAAAGGGAAATCCATCATCGATGAACTAGTTGAGGCACCACTTCATGATGATCATCCCCTCCATATTGAATTTCTAGATGTAGATGTCCTGACACTAACAACAAAACAATGGGTGTTATACTTTGATGGTTCCTTCGCTCAACATGGATTAGGAGAAGGAATCCTATTTATCACTCCCCTAGGGAACACCATTCCAAAATCCTATTGCTTGATGTTTCCTTATACCAACAATACAACTAAATATGAAGCACTCATTATCAGGATCAAGATAGCTATGGAATGGAAAATTACAGAGCTCCGAGTTTATGGGGATTCTCAACTAGTAATTAATTAGGTCAACAATGATTACCAAACCAAGGATGATAAACTGATGCCCTATAAGAGAATGATTGATGACTTTAAGCAATATTTTGTTGACATCAAATTTGGTTGTATTCCAAGGAGTGACAATAAAGTTGTTGATGCCATGGCCACTATTGCTTCTTTGCTACAGATTCTAGAGAAATGAGGTCATTACGAGTTCATGGTGGAGCAACTGTTTACCCTTGCGTACGATGACTCTAAGTCCCACCTTATTTTCCACCTAGACGATGCCAATACCTCCATCTACAGAAAGATCTATGCTTACCTAAAAGATAATACCATTCCTCCTGATCTTTCCCACAACCAAAAAAAAAATTTCATCTACCAATTTTCTCATCATACCCTTATAGTAGATGTACTTTACTAACGAGGTCTTGATGGATCTCTCTTAGAATGTCTAGAAAGCAATGAGTCTGAAACAACTTTACGCGAGGTCCATGAGGGTATTTTTGGCACTCATTCAAGTGGTTTAACCCTCACTAAGAAACTCCTTCGTCTGGGATATTACTGGCCAACTATGGAGAGAGAAGCCTTCCGATTTGTCAAGACATGTCAAAAATGCCAGATCCATGGTAATCTTATTCATGCACCAGCACAAGAATTGCAACCCTTTGTATCAACATGGCCATTCTATCAGTGGGGGTTGGATCTTGCAGGAGAAATTCACCTACCCTCATTCGATGGACATAAGTTCATTATCATATCCACAAAGTACTTCAAAAACTGGGTTGAAGTCGTGCCTCTACTCACCATCACAGGGAAGCAGATCTCCTCGTTCATCCTGAATTACATCATTTGCAGATATAGTATCCCTTAATGCATTGTCACTGACAATGGAAGACCTTTCAAGAATCAGGACGTACAAGAACTCTGAGAAAAGTTTCATATCCAACATTGGTTTTCTACACCTTATTATCCTCAAATAAATGGCCAAGCTGAGGCCTCAAACAAAACTATTCTAAATTTTTTAAAGAAAACCATCAACAATGTTGGATGTGACTAGCATGTTCAACTAAACCCTACTTTGTGGGCCTATCGTACAAGCATCCGAACACCCACGAGATCCACACCATATGCACTTGTCTATAGATATGAAGTTGTCTTGGCAATCGAGGTTGACTCACATCGGGTATCCTTGAAAGGTCTCATTGTAGATGAAGATTACCATGTGTCTAGACTGCAGGAGCTAGAATTGCTGGATGAACATCATCAGCTTGCAGTGGATCACCTAAAAGTATATCAACAAAGAATGTCCTAAAGCTACAATCACAAAGTCAAATCTAGGACATTTCAAGTAGGTGATTTGGTACTAAAAGATAATCCCCATAATCAGCAAGACCAGGAAAAGAAAGGAAAGTTTGAACCTAATTGGCTAGGTCCCTTTGTTGTGGTATTAGTCTTTGGATTGGGAGCATATCAGTTATCTACACCTGAGGGAGATCTGTTTGAAGAACCAATGAACAACCTTCATCTAATTTTTTTTTATACCTTATGCATCCAGTGCATGTTAAAAGTCCTGAAAAAATCATAAAAAGTCTTGGAAAAATGATCACCTTGATGAAAACCTAGCAAACAGGTGTTTTGGTGACAACATAAAAATTTAAAAAGATCAAAAAATCAAAAAAATCAAAAATACAAAAAAAAAGTGAAAATAAAAAAATGGTTGCCTTGATGAAAACCTGTCAAATAGGCGTCTTGGTAACAACAAAAAAAATCATAAAATTTGAAAAGTGCAATAAAAATAAGTGGTGAAAACTTGGAAAATAGGCGCTATTTGTGATGGGTCGGCTTCTTCGTCTATTCAAACATGTCTTGACCATCCACTTTTGCCACCACTGCGCATTCATGACTATTTTGCAAGAAGCTTCATGTCCATATTCGGCTAACGTGTTTGTCCCACCCTAGCTTGGTTTTCATTGTACATATCCATAATAAAGTCTGGTTTGTTCTCACTAGGGGAAAAATCCTAATCTCACTGGGGAAAATCACCGTTGAGCTTAAATCAACAAGCAAGCAATCAACAAACCACAACATCAAAACAACAATCGCTATAGCCATCAAAATTTGAATATCGAACACCAATCAATCCAGTCAATCATGGAAATTGAATCAAACATAAAAAAACCCAAATCAAATCGATCATCACTAAAGGATGCTCTTCTGAATCATGGTCGGATCACTTTAACACAAATGTTCAATTGATGTGTCTTGATTGTTGATTATCGATTCTCGGGAGTACCTCGATGATGTCACAAACTAGAGGCACTATGATCAATAATGTAATTTTTCTTTATCTACTGCTTGTAAGTCAATCATTACTATTGTGCAAAATTATCATGGGACATGCTCTACAAAGTATCATTGATGACATTCTGAATTTGCATAGGAACATGATTAACTCTTGGTTGTTTACGCAAGTGATACTCATGTCATCTTAGTCTAATTATACCTAGATGCTTGTGTTATCTTGGATTATCAAAAAATATCAACGAAAGTTGTATGGAAGTTGTACTCAGGTCATCATGGTCTAACTTATACCATCTATGTTTGTAGTAACTTTCAACATAATAAAACACTCAATGATGACAATATGCACAACTAATAAGATTGACAACATTGCATAGATAGAATTGCGTTTCATTTTAATCTGCATTTGCATTATATATTTTCTAAGCTGGTCATTCTCAAGGTCAATGTTATTTCTTTCTACAGGATTGAGTATACTTGACATAACAAAAAAATCATTCATTTGCATTGAAATTTCCATCCCATTTCATTAGAAATCATTATCATACATTAACTATCACAAATCATTCATACATTCATTATAATATTTGTATTTGAAAAAATCCAAAAACAAAGCATAATACCATCATAATTCATTTCATACATCAAGGTAATAATAAATGAATTCTTTCATTCATCCATATCCATTCATAATAACATCATAAGATCATTCAACTTCATAATCCATTTGCATTCATCATAATTCATTTCACATATTTACATAGAAAATACCAAAAACATAGAAAACTACATTACATTTCATTTGCATCATAACGTTCATCATAATCATAACATAAAAATCACACATCCATACATCATATATCACATTTGCATCCATAAACTAGCCATATCCATTCACATAATCATCCATCTACAAGCCCATAATAAAACCATTTGCATCCATACATCAATATACATGTGAAAATTTACAAAAATCACATCTCATGTCATTTGCATCCATATCATACATCTCATAAATGCATCATTCATAAACATAATAAAATCATCATCATCCATACATACATTCATAACATAATCATATAGAAAATGACATACTCATATAAAACACAAATTAAATGCATCCATCCATAATAAAACATCACAACACAGAAGATCATCGAATGCTATTGCATATCATATAACCTCATAAAAATATGTCAAGTATACAATGATATAAAATGAGAAAGAGATACGTCAAAAATGTGGCACAAGGAAGAGTCTCTAAATCAAAGTATAAAATCAAGTATGTCCATAAGATCTTGTGGTGCTATCACCTGATGTGGCTGGTCTTTGTCCAACCCCTGATGGCCCTACCCCTGATGGTCCTGTCTCTGGTGGAGGTCCGCCTGGAGGAAGTGGTTGTGTGACCCCTTTGTTGGTAGTATGTTAGTGTGAGCATCTAGATATGGATCTAGCATAGCTAACTTGTTGCACTGTAGGTACAACCTCATGCTATCGGCCTCTGTAGTATTCTGCCTCCTTGGCGGACTCTTTGAGCTCTCTAACCAAATTGGTGGTACCTGTACCCTAAGCTACAATCTGTACCTTGTCAGCCACTGCCATAGCCTTCTCTTCTTGCCTCCTGGCAGCATCTCTCTATAGTAAGCGTCGCTACTTGGGCCTATAGTTGTACCATCTATCCCTAGATTTGCACCTGTGCCGAAGCCTATGTCTGAATCTATGCCTAGGCTTGGGCAAGTTGCCCTTGAAGTGTTTGGACCTGTGTCTACAATGCCTGAACCTGACCTTGTAGCCCAAATATCTGTGTATGTTGTCTTTGCGAGGGCATCCGCACTATCAATGGTCGCTTCCCACCTGGTCCTGACCTCCGCCTCTTGGGGATGACCCCAAAGTCTGGTCCACCACCCCCACCACGTCCTCCATCATCACCTCCACCTCCTCCATCATCCCCTCTGTCATCAACACCACCTCCTCCATCTCCACCTCTGGGCTGCACCATCAGCCCTACTCTCCTCCCAACCTCTAGAATTGGTGCAGGCTCATCAGGACTAGAAATCCGCAAAAAGGGATGAGTGTGTAAATATTCTGCATAGTCCACTATCATCTAAGCATCCACAACCTCTGGATTATACTGGCAAAATATGGGTTGCATGCCATAGTACTTTGTACACACAACATCATAATCGAGGTTTGGCCCCCACTCTGGTATATCCTGCCTACGTCGCGCATGATGCGCTACCCCCTGTGGTATCCCCTGGATGCGACCATACTGTCGATGTACCATTGCAAACATGAACCTCTCAATAATGTAGGGTGTCCACCCAATCAAATATCTGTTGCAAAAAGTGAAAGATACTATCCTCTGCCCAGGCCTCACAATCCAAATACAACCGCCAGATCATAGTGTCCAGGACATCTAGGACTCGCCTCTAATAATCCAACTTGCCCAACTTATGTTGGACAAGTGGCCCTATGACCCAAAAACGTATGACCATCTTGTTGGCCACGCCCTGCCTCCCACTAGTCATCTGATTGCAATATTCTTCCAGGCTCAGAGCTATAATAGTGTGCACCATGCTGACAAACTACCTGCTCGAAGATACACCACCTGGTGCAGGTCATGATACAAGTGTGCTAACATGCACGAACCCCAAGCATACCTAGTACCATGGTCCATCATGCCCTCTAGCAATCGACCCTAGCCAACTGAAAGGCCCTTCGACCTATGGTCGGGGTAGATAAATCCTCCAATGAAACCTGCTAGAACACAGGGTAAGCTCGCCCGGTAGCAATCAACTCTTGCCAGGATATCTCATATCCTGTAAGTCCACCATTGTGAAACATTTGTCATAGGGTTTTTGTCCCTCCCTGCTCCTCAACATTGTACATAACTAGGGTCCCCACAACTTGTATCCTCAGTATTCGATAAACATCCTTTGGGGTCACTGTCATCTCTCCTGTCGGAAAGTGAAAAGTGTTGTGGTCACTATGCCACCTCTCTGCAAGTGTTGTCAGTAGCGCTCGATTAATCTAGTACTGGGGCATATCTATCAATGAAGTCAAACCACACTGATCTATAATGACAAGATCTATCAGAGTCAGCTGTGGGATCATATCCCATGTCCCTAGAAAGCGCTCGCAAACCTGAAGGTTCCCTAGGCTGCCCTCTTAGAATCAAATCAAACATCAAGTCAGCAAATCAAGTCAGCAAATCATTCAATTAGCCTATCAATCAAGAACATCATCTAATCAAATCAGCTCATGTGATATTTTGATAAAATCTCGAGGAGCACCTATCTTATTACTCGATTCTCATTCATCATGAGATCGATCAACATTGACCTATCCTATTCATCGTTCCTTGCCTATCATGAGGACGATCATCAATCGATCAATCAATCTATCCTAACCATCATTCCTCACCTATCATGAGGATGATCATTAACCTATTAATCAAAATCACCCTATCATCGGCTGACATGATCATAAATCATCAAAATCTAGGAGGAATTCATCAAAAACATCAATTTTGGTTGGATTCGCTAAAACATGGTTTCTATGTGCTAATTCACTAGATGCGCTAGAAAAATTGTTGGATGCGCCGGAACAAAGTCCTTATGCACCATTTCATTGATGCACTGGAAAATGGATTCTATGCACCAAAACAGACCCCCGATGCATCATTTCCCGGATGCGCTACTTTTTCAAATCTATGCGCGACTCTATCCTATGGATACGCTAATCTATGGACCTAATGCGCTGAAGCGGGTTCCAAATGCGCTAATCTAATTATGGGGTCCTAACCTAACGAGATGTGCTATTATAGGCTTCCTATGTGTTGAAGTGGGTACCCTATGTGCTAATTCGCCTACCCTATGTGCTAAAACGTGGAAATAATTCAAATTTTCAAAATTCAAAAAGAGGTTTTTGGGGTACGTACCAGAGGTCCATACGCGGGTAGACTCTGGTGGTGTCAAACTCGCTCGAATCGGTGTGTGTGGCATGGAATTTTGTCCATCTTTGCTCTGCAGGCTCTCAATTTTCAAAATGCTTAGGTTACAAGTGAATTTATCTTTTACCTTTTTTACCCTTTTAAAGGTTAATTAAGGGGTAATTATGGTGGCATTTTATTTAATTTTTCAAAGGAGTCTTTTCATCAACTAATCAACAATGTGGCGAAACTCTTCTAATTTTCTGGAGATAAATCAGGTCATCCTTATCAAATCTATCAATCATCAACACATTATCGAAAAATCATTTAAATCATTAATTTTTTTCAAAAATCATCAAAAATTCAAAAATTCCTGATTTATCTCCTGAGGGGGCATCCTTTCATCATCACTGCAAAATTAGAATCTAGGGCATGTCGATTTTTTTTATCTTTGTGGTCAAGAAAATTTATTCTTTGAATCAATGCGGCTGCGCACATCCTTTCAAAGAGGGGCAAAATGTATGCACACAAAAATGGTCTAAAGCATTATATTAATTAAATGCTTGCTATTTGATTAATATTCTTAATTCCTCTACTATTATAAATAAATTGTTAAATTTATTTATATGGTTCATATTCTAATTCTTCTTTTCTAAAATTCACTTTCTTTCTAAATTAGTTAAATGGACAAATTAAATCAATTTGTTATTTAATTGATTTTCCCTCTTCCTCTTAAATTTGAATTTTTAAATTCAAATTGGCATATTCTTCTAAAATTGGTTAAAATGCACAAAGGAATTAATTTGGCATCTTGATAATTTACCATCTCCATTTAAATTGAATTTTTAATTAAACTTAAGCACATTTCTACATATTTCCTCTAACCACTTCCAACTCACTTGCCACCTCATCATGTGTCTCACAAAAATGAAATATCTTCAACAAATTTGTAACCAATTTGGAACTAATTGAGACACATGGCTCCTCCTTCTTTGTGACTCCCTTTAACACGTGGCAATTTGTCCTATTTAAGGGAACCATCTCCCTGATTCTCTCCAACCTCCTCATGCTCGACCGTTGATGCCGCAAGATCATAATCCCGACCGTCCATTGTTGCCACATCACCTTGAGCCTTAGAAAATCTATAAATAGGACTCTTTGCTACAACTTTTCAACATGAAGATTTGGATAAGCTTATTCTACTGAATTTTAGTGCATTTGTGAGATAATTTGGAGAGTTTGTTAGCTTAGTCTTGCATTTTTAGTTCATATAGTGTTATAATGGCAATTTTATTTTGGATAACTTAGTTCATTTCATCTTTCTTTTAGCATTTCCATTAGATTATCATCATCCATCTCAGCATCTAGATTTTATCATCATCTCATCATAGGATCATTTAATCTTCAAACATCAAATATTGAAAAGCCAAAAATATAGACATGTAGACTTTCATTATAGCATCTCGTAGCTTAAGTTGTCAATCTTATGCAGGTTCATGTGTAGGACTAATAAGATCTGAGAGCATGATTTTGCAGGGTTCCTTGAGTTTAGAGAATCATGGGATGAATTAAGAGGATAGTCGTAACTTTTATTTTTGCCATTTCGATTTCCTTTTATATAATACATTTCATGAAGGTGTGTTTGATTTGTTATAACTGACATTACAGGACATATTTTACAACCACACACCACCAACTCTACCAAACAGTTTACTGTAGGAAAAATAAAAGTAGAGGCTTTGAAAGGAGCTCCATGAAAACCAAGCTCTCTAAATAGTATATCAAAATCTAGTTCAAAATATTTTAGATGAAGCTACTCCCATAACTCTCCTACTCGCTTGAAAAATCCTTGAAACTCTGTATTGATTTTATTTTTCATGTCCCTCTCTTGTTGTTCTTCCTCAATTTCATCAGGATCATACATTGACCTTCTTGCCCCTCCTAAATTTTGGACCACATCCATTACCTCCACATAAAATTGGACATCCTTGGCCTTCTTGGTTCCCACGTCGTGATATGGTTATGCAAATGAAAATGAAGCAAAGTAATCATCTCCTTCTCCACTAGCTGAAATAATGCATGCTTAATGTTTTGATACATGATATCAACTCTCTCTTCTGCTCTCATGGTTGAATATTGAAATCCATTATGGTGGGCCTCTAGAGTTCCAATCATCTTTTTTCCTCTTCCACCAAATTTTGGCTTGATCCACATGTCTACCAGCCTAATTGAATTTTTTTTCAAAAGCTGAAGTTTCTCCTAAGTCACTAGTGTATCTCTCTCTGCCTTTTCAGTCTCTTTCATTACTACAAATTATCTCTGGGATTTAATCATTTGTACCACATGGTTGATGTTCTTTGAATCCTTACATCTAAAGGAAAATTCCTTAACATAAATACTGTTAGGGAATTTCAATGTTTCCATTGTAGTTGGCATTAAAGTCGATACCTACAACATTGTAAATTATCCTTATATAAGAATTCCCTCCATTTTGTTGTCTTGTAACACTCTTGATGGTGGCTACATGAAATCTGATTATGATTCCTCATTCATATCCTTGATTTGACTCTTCTGAATTATTAGAATCAAAATCACTAGCTTCCATATTCAAAAATTTCCAACCACCATCTTCAATAAATTTATCTGGATCATCAGTAATAGTCTTCAAAATTGGCCGCCAGTTCAAGTTCATTCTGCTTTCATAATACTTTATATCGATGGAGTTCAACCATTCCTTGATGCCATCAAGCAAAGATTAAGGAATGGCATACATATAGAGTACATCCCACTTGAAGTCTTTGAAAATAATAGCCATATCAAATGCCTTTTGCCCAAGTCCTACTCTCTCATGGTTAACAATATCAATATCACTAATAGCGATTACTAAGAAAGGTAATTCCACCAACTCTACCAAATAGTTTACTGTAGGAACAATAAAAGAAGATGCTTTGAAAGGAACTCCATGAAAACCAATCTCTCTAAATGGTATATCAAACTCTAGTTCAAAATATTTTAGATGAGGCTGCTCCCGTAGCTCTCTTACTGGCTTGACAAATCCTTGAAACTCTGTATTGATTTTATTTTTCCTATCCCTCTGTTTTTGTTCTTCCTCAATCTCATCAGGATCATAAATTGACCTTATTGCCCCTCCTAAATTTTGGACCACATCCATTACCTCCACATAAAATTGGACATCCTTGGTCTTCTTGATTCCCATGTCGTGATATGGTTATGCAAATGAAAATGAAGCAAAGTAATCATCTCCTTCTCCATTGGCTGGAAGAATGCATGCTTAATGTTTTGATACATGATATCAGCTCTCTCTTCTGCTCTCATGGTTGAATACTAAAATCCATTATGGTGGGCCTCCAGAGTTTCAGTCATATTTCTTCCTCTTCCACCAAATGCCTAATTGGCTTTGTTTTTGAAAGTTGAAGTTTCTCTCGACTCATCAATATTAGCTGTAACTTTTTTGAAATTTTATTATGGTATGTGCACTTTGATATGATGTAATATGATTATGGTTTCGTCTCATATGTTGTAATATTAGATATATAACAGAAAAATAAATTATTGCATGAAATAAATAATAAGTTTTCATTCTAAATGTTTTTTTTTGCAGAACACGGGTCTTCTAGAAGATCATGATGATCCTCAAAATGATATGGATCCAAAAAATTTTGGTTCTATCGATACAAATCACATGGCAGAGGATGATGATGATGTAGATACGAAAGACACCGAGGTCGTTGACAATGATGATGACGACGACAACGATGATGATGATGATCACGATGGTGATGATGATGGCGAGACAATTGGTGGTAGTAACTAGTGACATTCATGATCATATAAATTGCATCATGGATCATTGTTGATATATCGTTATGATGATTCTTTTCATGGTTACTATCATATGTATCATTTTCACAACCTACAGTACTATATTATTGAGTTGTATCATATTGACATGTATCATTTTCATTATATCATTTGGACATGTATCATCTTGACTTGTATCAGTTTGAGTTACATTATTTATTAATTTTATTTATATCATTTGTACATGTATCATTTTCACTAATGTGGATTGTTGGACATGTATCATTTTTACACGTTTTTGATGTACTGGCATATATGACTTTCACTTGTTTTAGTTATATATGATGATGATCTAATTAGTATTGACTTATCAATTTATATATATTAAAAGTGGTCAATGATTTTTGGATGGATATTTATTACGTATGGTGATTTAAATTTACTGCTCCAGATGGATGTTGTCAAATTCAATTAAATTATAGATATTTGACTCACTTGTTTTAATTATAGATGACAATCATGTTACAATAATAGTTCAGGTAGTGATGAAAGGTAAAATTAATGCTTGGCACCTCCAAAATGTAATTGAACAAATTAGAGAAGTGTTAAGTTGTTTTGAAAGTTTTGCGGTGATCCACATTAAAAGAGGTGGTAATGTGGAAGCAAATGTCTTATCTAAATGGGCTTTAAATTTTGGTGAAACGGGGGAATTCAGGTTGGAGGATTTTAGAGGTGTTAAGTTAGTGGATTTAGGCAAAAACACAGGAGAGGACAACACCTTAAATGACAAGTGAAGGCAAGGGTAGCAGGCGGTGGTGAAGTAGTATTTCATTAATAGCAGTGTGGGAAATCCAAGATGGTGTTTAATGCAAGCCCTCAATTAAGATGTGTCAATTGCATTTGGAAAGGGTCGAAAAAAAATCTGCAACAAACTTTACTAGTAAACAGTTACAGGGGTTACGAGGTTTATTTAATGTTTATAGTTTATGGGAGTAAGGATTTTACTGGTAAACAGTTATAGGGGTTATGAGATTTATTTAATGTTTACTCTGCATGTTAAGGTGCCTCTGGTTTTTGTCATTTTCTATGGAATTTTGGTGGGTAATGACACTGAACAATAGATGCACTTTTTTATCTTTACAAGCAATACAATTTTTTTGTGTTACCGACCCAATTTTTTTTTTATCTTGTTATTTAATCATATGGGTTAAATAATTAAATTACTTACTCTATAATCATATGAGTTATTTAAGAGACACGATATATTTAACTAATTAAATTGAAATGAAACATATTAAATTAATAAATGGAAGCAAAATAAGAAGCATTTTTAGAAGCAAAACTAGAAGCAAACCAAAAGCAATCTTGGAAGCAAAATTAGAAGCAAAGTTGGAAGCAAAATTGGAAGCAAAACCAGAAGTAAACCTGGAAGCAAATCGGAAGCAAAATTGGAAGCAAACTTGGAAGAAAAACCAGAAGCAAAACCGGAAGCAAAACCGGAAGCAAAAGTGAAAGCAAAAGTGAAAGCAAAAGTGGGAGCAAAAGTGGAAGAAAAAGTGGAAGCAAAACCGAAAGCAAAATTGGAAGCAAACCTAGAAGCAGAACCGATAGCAAAATTAGAAGCAAAAATGGGAGTAGACATAGAAGCAAAATTGAAAGCCAAATTGGGCGCTATTTCCAACGTTATTTTCGATGCTATTTTAGGTGCTAATAGAGGCGCTATTTCTCAGTGTTATTTTAGGTGCTAACAGGCACGTTGTGATTTTTTGGTGCTAAATCCGGTGCAATGTCCAACACCAAAGTCGGTGCTAAGATGACCATGCCTGTTTGCGTCGAGTTTAGCGCCAGCCAAATCGCCCAATTCGTGAACTGAAGTACACTGAAATTCAGTGCTATTTTAGGTACTATTTTCCTATTCTATTGTAGTGCATGAAGAGAAAAATCATACCATCTTCCACGTATGGATACTCCATGAACCTGCATTAAATATTTTGAAAGAGTGTAGCTCACTCGATCCTATCAATGTACAACAATCCTCATATCATGCAATGTTAGTATCATCTATCAACCAAAAAAATCTATGAATTGAAGACTTACCTTCATTACCTGGACCCATTGAAGCATTACACCACTCGATGATTGATTTTCCATATGTCAGCTTTGCATTTTCTTTATACTTTAAATCTTCTCGTGTTATGGCTCTTTTGATACATCCTCTTGTACCATCATGCTCCCCCTTTCCATGTCTGACCTCACAAAAGTTCCACATATATTGAACACTTATAATATTATGCATATTTCTCAACCAATAGAACATTTGTGAGTTCTTGAATTGTGATACATAATTATCTGACCATATTATGTGCTAACTAAACTATATGCCTCTTCTAGCCAAATCATGGTAGAATGCCTAAAAGCAACCTTGCACAAAATCTGTAGAATGTGTGCAATAATCACTGATATAAAAAATGACACTCCCTTATGATATTTATGTCATCCTTTGTACTATTATTGGCATGAATGAATGCTATGTGCACAAATATAGAAACCTATGTGGAGTTGTAATATTGTGATTGCACCTCACGTTGTAGCTGTAGACCATAGTTCTTTACTTTAAATCAATGATTGAAACAATGCTACCAAGTGGAAATGTGTCCTTGCATGACTTGAATCACAAGTCCAACCATCGAGCTCTATGAGTATTCCTTGCATAGTCATACGCTATATTATCAAAAAACATAGACACAAATACACCAGATTCTTTTGAATAACCAAATCACACATTTTTTATTTTTTACCATTTTTTGCATTGTAGGCCACTATTTTATACTTGTCGAACTCTACTATTTCATTTCCAACCACAAGTGTACTTTCCATATGTTCACATATTGGCATACATTATAAGCCACCAAAATGTTGACATGTGCCATCCATGCATAATTTCCTATAGAATAATTGACCTTCCTCTCTTTCACATAATTTTTTTGATATGAAGTCTCTTGAATATATAGGTGGGGCATATATGCCATAGTCCTACAAAAAATTGTTAGTATGAAAGTCTAAACATATAGATCGATAAACATCAAAATATTACAAAATTCAATATGTACTCTACAACAAATAGTGCATGTGTGATTTATTTTGACATAAAAAGGCTTTAGTATTTCAAAATATATTTGAAATTTTTTAACTTTAGGATACATCTCTAGAAATTTACCCAAAAATTGTGTTTGAGTCATATTCAAAAATTGCTTTGGATGTGCCTCCTAGTTTCGACTACCAATTATCCTTCTTACCACATCCCTTTGATTCAAAGATACCCTTGTGTAATTCTTACAAAAGTCTTCAACTAGTGATCTCAATGCTTCAACAATTGGTTTATCTTTTCATGGTAGTATCCCTGAGAATGCCCATAACTCATTATCATTGGTGTCCTCAATTATTTGGTGCCTTCCTATTGGAAAATAGTCAACACTCCCCTTGGGATTCGTGACATGGATTAACCACCTCTCGTAGATCCATTAACTCTGGCAATTATATTAGGCATTAACAGGTTGATCTTTTGGTGCAATGAAAAATGTGGGGCCAATAATTGGTATCAAAGCCAAAGGTGTCGGGTTCGAATCCTCTTGGGTAACGCTGAGGGGGAGATTATTGGAAAATGGTCAATGCTCCCCTCAAGATTCGTGACATGCCTTAACCGCCTCTCATAGACCCTTAAACTCTAGCGGTTGTATCAGGCATTAATAGGTCGAGTTTATGGTGCAATGACAACCGTGGGGCCAACACTTCCAATGACTCTTGATAAAAAAAAAATTGTTTACGCTTAATGCTTGACTTGTCTTTCTAAGGATATGAGATTTCTTCATTTTCTTACTTACTATTGTTGATGTAATGACACACTGTCTGATATTACTATATTTTGTGCATGAGGTGTTACCCATACTATCATATGCACTCATTAGATTCTTCACAATAGATATTTCACTTAAAGCCTCTAATGTTCACAACCCAAGAATCTTCATGATGGACCTATACTTTATACTTCTCATCATTTCAACAAATAGTTGACATCTTCCAGTCTCATTTAATTTTTCAAAGAACACTCTCCAAATCTTATGAGCATATCTTGTACAAGTGCATTTTGGAATCTTATCTTCTGTTGGTTGCAAAATATTCTCATCCATATCAATCAAATACTTGGGCTTTCTATGCAAAATTCTAGGAGGTGTTCTCAAAGGTTAATGATTCTCAACATTAGGAATTTCATTAATATTTAAATGAGATGGGATAGATGGCATGCCTTCGATCAGAGATGGAATAGATGGTGTACCTTGAAGTTGAGATGGAAAAGATGGCATTCCTCCTTCTTCACATCTGAGCGATGATGTACTTTCAATTTGAGATGTTGTGGATGTCCTCCCTCCATCTTGACTTGTGATAAAGGATGTGTCTCTAACTATGAGATTTAAATCTCTCATTGTATGAAGGTTTTTCATTCGTTCCCTTTGTGCTGCTAATACCATATCTCTTGTTGATGGTTCATGTTCCTCTTCAATTGGTATGTATTCTTCTATTGTGATCAATTTCCTCTTCTCATGAAGTTTCCTCACATCCTCTACTTTCTTTGCATTCTTAGCTTCTTGCTCTTCCTATGTTGGGTAATCCTTGATCGTTTCCTCAACATGACAAAGAATTTTATTTGTAGCATGAAAAAGAGATAAATATTAGTTCCTAAAAATGAGTCCTTACAAATAAATGAAATATATGTCATTTAACCCTTCATACAAAATCCATAAAATCATCATGTAGAAGAGTAAATGTCACTCAACCATGATGAATAAACAAGTGCACTAAGAACACATGGTAGGAGTTCAATGCAACCTTCAAACAAAACCCATACAATCTCAATGAAATTCAAATAAAACCTATACAACTCAATGACATATACACCATTAAAACTAAAAATAAACCCATACAATCAAAACACACTATCATAAATATTTCTAACCATGTTGCATGGTTAATCAAACTAGACACATAATATAAGATTTTGATGCACATGATTCACATGATGGAAGGTTCACTCAAAAGGCATGAAAATCAAAAGATACTATGTCATTCAACCTTAATATACACCATATATGACATATTCAATTAGATCCATTGCACACTAGACATAAGTGCACTAGGACACACCATAATACTAAATAGCATAAATGGTATTAGAAGATTGACATAAAATCCTTATGATCAATTACACATAGTTAATATCATCAATCCTAATGCATAAGAACACTATTAACATTGTGCACCCTTTGTGGCATATTTCCTTTCATCTCTAGCCACCAAAATTCCTAGATATTCACCATATGAGATTCCTACAACATATGACAATTATACATTCATTGTTTCCAAACAAAACTTGAATATTGTAGGTTTGAAAATATGGATATTAGTCAATTTAAGCTACTACACATTTCATATCAGACTATTTCAAAGGGTCTTAAGTTGGTTGCACATTTCATATCAAACCTTAACCAACATTTTAATTTGGATTATTTGTCATCTATAAGATAATTTTTCTAGTTTGGGGTGAAGTTGAGGTGTTTCCCAACCATAGAGGGTTTAGCAAGTTTTCAATGATTAATTTAGAGAGTGTGAGGAAGGTCAGGGAAATGTTGCAATAAAGGGAGCCTTCAAGGAGGTTAAAAAGTGGTTTTTATGGAAAGTGGGATGATCCTGAGATGGATGATTGCTCTTCACTATTATTTTAGTCAAGAGATGAAGAGTATAAACCCTAGGGGAACCACAAATACAAAAATAGTGAAATTTTCCACAAGGTTATGACAAGGGCTAAAGGATTGGCAAAAGGACCTCTTTACAAACAAAACTGTGGGAATCAATAGCCTAAATGGAGATATTAACAACATATGCTCATTTCAAAATGTGGTATTAGAACACCCTAAAGACATAAATTCTACTAGTTATAAAGATAATATAATGACAATAGATCCTACTACAATGATTTTAGTGGAGGACATTGTAGATGAAGAGATTAAGGTTAGAAAAGGGAAGAAATAAATAAACTATGTGGATATTGTTGCAATGCAAACCATGATTTGTTTGGTTGCCCAAGAGCTACATGATACTATAAGAGCAACCAGACCACTACAAAGAGTGAAGAATTGTCTAGGTTAAATGTGCCAAGAGGCGCTAAGAATACAATGAGAATTTTTAAAGGAACCCCCCTTGAATGCTCATAGATGTCAAAAAGTAAAAACAAACAATGATGAAAATTGAATATAAATTTTAACAAAATCTAATCTAATCCCTTAGTAAAATATAATGCATTTTATTAAGGTATGTATGTTGAGCACTCATGATTTTGAATACTTAATAAAATCTAATCCCAAAATCAACATGGTAACAAAATCAAAGCATTATATTAAGCATGTATGATAAGAAGTGATAAAGAAACATAAGAGAATGAAGTAAAATGTAAAGAACATGTATAAAGATTTGATGTACCTTAAAATTGGAGATTCGAATGTAGAGAAACTACCCAATTATGTTTAGTATTATTTTCTTCTTGCATAAAACTCCTCAATAATTTGAGCTTTTCACAAACTTGCTTCCTTTTCAACGTTGAATTGTATATAACTCTAATAGAAATAATAAAAACTATACAATTAACCAATGTATAATGTTGAATTATAACAATTCAATCATAATTAACATTGCAATACTACAAACATTGAAACTTGAGTTGATATAATCAAATTTGATGTAAAAATTGTGTTATTCCCTCCTTCCTAAGTTGGCAAACTAGAAAAAGGTGGTGGAAAGTTGATGCAAAGGTGGTGGAATGTGTAAAAATTGTACATGCTCTTCCCAATAGCATCAAAAAGAGTTTTTTGTCGAATCATGTGCAAAAGCAGGCGAATAAAAAAGCATGTGGGCTTGGATCATGGGTGTCCTAGATATTTTACCATTTTTAGATCAAGACAAAACACACCCGCATTATAATGCAAGCTTGTTTTATCTTGCTCTAAAAATGACCATATTTCAACTTCTCCAAAACGTGCTCATGCTATGAAAATTTTGATTTTGTGAAGGTTTCCTAACTCTTATCATGTTTCAATATGGGCTTGGGTTAAGATGCATCAATGAGACCTTTATTTGACCAATTATGACATCTTCTAAGTGTTATGTATTTCTGATTTTGTGTGTGATATTAAGTTTCACCATAATTCCTGATTTACTTAACCCTCAATCCTTAAACCATAATCCCTTAAACCCTCAACCCTAAAAACCTAAACCCTTTACCCTTAAACCCTCAAAACTTAAACCCTAATCACTTAACCCTCAACCCTAAACCCTATCTCTAAAGCTTCAACCCTCAACCCTCAACCCTTAAACCTTAAACCTTAAACGCTATCCCTAAACCCTCAACCCTCAACACTATACCTTAAACCCTAATCCATCAACCCTTAAACCCTAATCCTTAAACACTCAACCCTCAACCCTCAAACCTAAAACCATCAACCCTTAAACCCTTAATCCCTCAACCCTCAACCCTAATCCCTCAAACCTATACCTTCAACCCTTAAACCCTTAAACCCTCAACCCTCTACCCTCTACCCCATACATTAAACCCTCAACTCTAATCTCTCAACCATATACCTTAAAACCTTGATCCCTTAAACCCTTAAACCCTTAATTCTCAACCCTCTATCCTATACATTGGACCACAAACCCTAATCCCTCAACCCTATACCCTCAACCCTCAACCCTAATCCCTCAACCCTTAAACCTTAATCCCTCAACTGTCTACCCTTATCCATCAACCCTCAACCTTAATCCCTCAACCCTTAATCCATTAATCCCTCAACTCTTAAAACCTCAACCCTAATCCCTCAACCCTATACCCTCAACCCTAATCCTTCAACCCTTAAACCCTTAATCCCTCAACCCTTAAACGCTCAAATCTTAAACTCCTAATCCATCAACCCTCAACTAATCCCTCAACCCTTAAAACCTTAATCCCTCAAACCTTAAACCCTTGAACCCTTAACCCTTGAACCCTCAACCCTTAAACCCTTAATCCCTCAACCATAATCCATCAACCCTCAACCCTAATCCCTCAACCCTTAAACCATTAATCCTTAAACCCTCAATTCTTAAACCCTCAGTCCTTAAATCCTTAACCCTTAAACCCTTATTCCCTCAACCCTTAAACCCTCAACCCTTAAAACTATTAATCCCTCAACCCTCTATCTCATACATTAAACTCTCAACCCTCAATCCTTAAACCCTCGATCCCTTAATCCCTCAACCCTCTACCCTATACATTAAACCCTCTACCCTTTACATTGAACCCTAAACCCTAATCCCTCAACCCTAATCCCTAATCCCTAATCCATCAACCCTTAACCCTAATCCCTCAACCCTTAAACCCTTAATCCCTCAACCATTAAACCATCAACCCTTAAATCCTCAACCCTTAGACCCTTAATCCCTCAACCATCTACCCTATACATTAAATCCTCAACCCTCAATTCTGAAACCTCTACCCTATACATTGGACCCTCAACCCCCAACCCTTAAACCCTCGACCCCTTAATCCCTCAACCCTCCACCCTATACATTAAACCTTCAACCCTTAATTCTCAACCCTCTACCCTATACATTGGACCTTAAACCCTAATTCCTCAATCCTAATCCCTCAAACCTTAAACCCTTAATCCCTCAACCCTTAAACCCTTAATCCCTCAACCCTTAAACCCTTAATACCTCAACCCTCTACCGTAATCCCTCAACACTCAACCCTAATCCCTCAACCCTTAAACCCTCAATCCCTCAACCCTTAAACCCTTAATCCCTTAGCCCTTAAACCCTTGAACCTCAAACCCTTAATCCCTCAACCCTCCACCCTATACATTAAACCCTCAAATCTCAATTCTCAAACCTCTACCCTATACATTGGATCCTAAACCCTAATCCCTCAACCCTATACCCTCAACCCTAACCCCTTAATTCCTCAACTCTCTACCCTATATATTAAACCCTCAACCCTTAATTCTCAAACTTCTACCCTATACATTGAATCCTCAACCCTAATCCCTCAACCCTATACCCTCAACCCTTAAACCCTCTACCGTCTACCCTCTATCCTATACATTAAACCCTCAACCCTAATCCCTTGACCTTATACCTTAAAGCACTAATCCCTTAATTCCTCTACCCTTTACCCTATACATTAAACCCTCTACCCTATACATTAAACCCTCAACCCTAATCCCTAGACCCTATACCTTAAATCCTTAATCCCTCAACCCTCAACCCTCAAATATAAACCCTCTACCCTAATCCCTTAACCCTGAACCCTTAAACCCTAAACCCTCAGCCCTTAAGCCCTATACCCTATACATTAGACACTCAACCCTAATCCCTCAACCTTATACCTTAAATCCTCGACCCTCGACCCTCGACCCTCAACTCTCAACCCTCGACCCTCAACCCTCAAGCCTAATCCTTCAACCCTCAACCCTTAAACCCTCGACCCTCAACCCCTCTACCCTATACATTAAACCCTTAACCCTAATACACCAACCCTATATCTTAAACCCTATTCTCTTAACCCTCAACCCTTAAACCCTATTCTCTTAACCCTCAACCCTTAAACCCTAATCCCTTAAACCCTCAATCCTTAAACCCTAAACCCTTAATCCTTAGAACCTTGACCCTTAAACCCTAAATCCTTAAATCCTCAACCCTTAAACCCTAATTCCTTAACCCTCAACCCTAAACCCTATCCCTAAAGCCTCAACCCTCAACCCTCAACCCTAAACCCTAAACCATATCCCTAAACCCTCAACCCTCAACACTATACCTTAAACCCTAATCCCTCAATCCCCAACCCTTAAATCTTAATCCATAAACCTTTAAACCCTAATCCCTCAACCCTTAAAACCTAAACCCTCAACCCATAAACCCTCAACCCTTAAATCCTCAACCCTCAACCCTCAACCCTTAAACCTAAAACCCTAAACCCTACAACCTCAACCCTATATTAAGCCCTAATCCATCAACCCAATATCTTAAATCCTAATGGACCTATACCTTATACACTTAACCTTGGACACTCAACCTTGAACATTATCCCTTAACCCTCAAACCTCTACCCTATACCCTATACTCTCAACCCTATACTTATGCCCTAAACCCTCAACCCTCATCCATATGCCTTATACCCTTAACCTTAAACCTTGAACCCTATACCTTAGACACTCAACCTTGAAAATTATCCCTCAAGTGTAAACTTTCAACCCTCGACTCTATACCCTCAACCATATACTTAAGCCCTAATCCATCAATCCTCAACCCTATACCTCAAACCTTGAACCCTACACCCACAAACCCTCATCCATATACCCTATAACCTCACTCTTATACCCTAAACTTAAAACCTAAACCATACACTCTCAACCCTTCACCCTATGCCTTATACCCTCAATCCATATCATAAACCCTAAATCCAATATCCTAAAACCTAAACTCTAATCCCTATACCTAACACACTTAATATTATACACTCAACAAGTTGAATATTATCCCTCAACTGTAAACCCTCTACCCTCTACCTATTACTTAAGTCCTAATCCCTCAACCCTCAACTCTATACCTTAAACCCTAAACCCAAAAACCTTAACCCTCACCCTTATATACTCTAAACCCAAAACCCTTACATGCATACATACAACCATATAACCATACATATATACAAGCATACATACATACATAAATACAAGCATACATACATACATAAATACAAGCATACATACATACACACATAAATATAAGCATACATACATACATACATACATACATACATACATACATACATACATACATACATACATACATACATACATACATACATACATACATACAAGCATACATAAAGGCATACATACATACAAACATACATACATCAAACATACTTAACAAACTTGCTCATAAACAATTCTAAGCAAGAGATAACGCGAGTGTGTTATAACGTGCTCACGTTATGTCAAGCTTGAGAAACATACAACAAAATTTTGCAAAAAAGAGAAAAATACAAAACATAACATAAAGCGAGCACGTTATAGCGTTCTCGTGTTATATCTTTCTTTGGCAATCCCCAAGCCTTAGGCTTGGGATTTGATTTGGATTTCCAAACCAAAGGCTTGGAGTGCCTTCTCAATGTCCAAAGATGTGTTTTTGCATATTCTACTGGATTTCACATAATCTCATTCGTCCTAACCGTTAGGTTTGCATGTGTTTCAAGGTTGAGTAAATCAACCACCTAGGTAATGTAAGGCTCTCTCTTAGCTATTTGACAATGTATTTTTTTCACATTTTGACAATATTAAGGATTTCATCTTTAATTTCTTTTGTTTGTGTGTCTAGTTTTTTGTCAAAAACTAGTGTTTGATATTTTTTACTTTGTTTTTTAACCGTTCATTGAAATTTCAAATAAATTACATTCTTATAAACTAGACTCCATTCTACACACATTAAAAAATAATAATTTTCAAAAATTATAGGGGTAGCACGACCAAAATTCTATTTTTCACAATGTGTCCAATTTGAAAATTAGTAAAAATCAAATATTCATTAAAAAAATATTAGAAAAATTGGGCATACACTACATGCTATTAGCTAATTTCTCACAGAAGAGATTTTAAAAATACCAAAAAAAAGTTAACCTTTTGAGGGAGCCACAAAATACGCTATGTTATGTTTTTTTGACAAAAAAACAACCAATTTTTGTGACTCCCTTTTTTTAACCCCTTAATCTCTACCATTTAAAAAAAAAGATAGTAGTTTAAAAAGTAGACTCCGAGCACTAGAGAGATTGCTTTTGTTGCATCTTAAATTTTTTAAGTGCAACTATTCTCAATTTCTCATCCAAGGTCAGTATTTCCTGATTTCAAAAAAATAGTGGCCACTTAAGACCCCTTTTTGGCCCCCCATCTTTTTGCACTTACCCTTCATAGTATTATAATATGTATGAATGGTAAAATCTCTTCAACCTTCAACCCTCAAAAGTCATCAAACATTGTGTTTTTTGCTTGATCTCTTGCCAAAAGAAACAAGCTGTCCAAAACCATTCACTGTGAAATATTGCTTTTGACACACAGATTTGTTCTTTTGATAAGTAACTATGTGCATATAATTGGTAGATAAATGCCTTTGATCTATCATTTTGCGCATTTGTTTCAAAGATTTTCAATTCTAAGATATTTTCCTACCCTTCATAACCATTTTCCTGGGCTTCTAAGTTATTGTCTTGCATTTTTCATTCATTGTACTATGATTTTGAGTTATCTTTCTTTACATTTGATTAGTACTTTGACGCTTTTGATTGAATCTTGAGATTCCAAACCATCACAAAGTAATACTTTTATAATTTTATCTTTTAATACCTAAAACTTTCCAATTTAATCCATCACCCAGTCCATCATCAAAATTTTGAGTGAAATCCCATCTCATCTTTTTCACTTTAGGACTATTGTCCTTGACAAGACTTGGACAACAATATTTTAAACAAGTATCTTTATCCATAATCAACATATCCCTTATCATCCATTCACCTTACATCTGAGAACCAAAATTGTTAGAGTCTAATCTAGATATTTTATATTTTATCTCTAGCTTGTCTCTTTGCTTGAAAAAATTCCTATTTCAAGTAAGGATTTAAGTTTTTAGCTTGTATCACTAGTGAACCCGCTTAGGAGCTTTGTCTATTCTTGAGTTGGTAGATTCCACTCTTTATCCTTTTTCTTGAACTCATAAATCTAGTTTAAGTAAAATAATCTTGATCCTATCAATTGTTATCATTAGAAGATATAGATTGACTTTGGTCTTTTTTAGTTGTATCCAACATCACCCTATCAACCAAACCATCAAAATTAATCCAAATCATCATACCCTTGTCCGATTCCAATCTTCTTTTAGAAAGTACAAACCACCCAAATCCATACCACTCATTCAATTTCACCTCACATATCATCTACTAAGGTTTTGAAACTTTTGTATGCCTGTCACAAGGTCTCAACACAAGAAGCTCATGGAATCTCATCAAAATGATTCAAACATAAAGACAAACATGGATGTTAATCGATATGATTTTGGTATATCTCCCATCTATTCATCCTTAGTGGATACAAAGAATTCCAACCGTCTTCCTCATATGTTATTTTTGTTTTAAAAGACAATATTCAAGATTCCTTTGAGCTATCACCAACAAAACAATAAGGCCTTAAAGTAATGAAATACATAAACACTCTTCTTGCTTCAAATCCTAATCATGATTTTCTTATGCTAGCTCAAAAGGGTGCTAAGTTAACCTTTAATTTTGTCACAATCCTTCTTAAGGAACAATATCCTACAACTATTGCTTGATCAAAATATTTAGGCCAAACAAGTTCATCAAATGTACCAGTGATAAATATTCCCATACCACAATCAATTAACATTTCCATACCCCAAGTATTCATCCCAATTTCTTCAAGGCAATCCTCCACACCTTCACTCAACACTCACTCATCAACATACACTTGACAAGACATGAATCCACTCTTCCAACAATAGATCCCATCTAGTAACATGTTTGCCTCCATTCCCATAACTAACCCTAAAATCTCCTCATCCATCCCATACATCTCCTAAGATCCACATCTTCTATACCTATGAACACATAATTTATCCCCTAAAATTATAATTCTTTATTCATCTAACATTCAACAAAACCAATCATCTACCCCTTCAAATATTATTCACTCCCATCAACATATCCACCTTCATACCTACAAACAACTCGACACAACAAATTTAGAGCATGCAAAATAAAATAATAGATATTTAAATGAGACACACCAAGAGAAATTATGTGCTTGAAGACAAATGTCCCTATTGTTTTGATAGATCTATCCCAATGATTCCTTTCCCTCATAATTTCAAAGTGCCCAAATTTGAAAAATATAAAGGAAAAGGTGATCCACACGAACACATTATTAAATTTTACATAGCTTTCCTTGAGGTTTCCTACAGTGATACATATTTAATTTTCCTCTTTTCTCAAAGTTTAGGAGGTCAAGATATTGAATGGTTCTCTCATCTATTCCATGGGATCAAATTATTTCTCGAGTTAGTAGAAAAATTTATTTCTCAAATTCCATATAACATTGAGCATGAAATCTCTATGAATAATTTGTGTAACACCAAAAAAATAAACGGAGAATCATTGCTCCCTTTTTAAAATATGGAGGAACATGGAAAGAAAATCCTTGTAGCCTATTCCTGAAAAAAATAGCTTGTGTACGTATTTGTCCAAAAGATAAATTAAGAGATAGGTTTTCACTTTCAAGTTCAATGTGTCCATACATTTGATGAAATCATAGAAAAATGGATAACTATCAAAAAGGCTTTCATTGGTAAGGGTCTTGTCAAAATATATAAGGAAAATAAAGACAATGGTTCACAATCCAATGATAAACATTGTCTATGGGAAAAAAATTAAAAGTATTGTCAATGATGGTGTGGTAGATACAAATTTTCTCCCAAATGTACAATCGTCATTAAATGTACAACAAAAAATAAAAATATGACCCTTTCCAGAGGGCCACCTAGGCAAAACTCAACCCAAAATGAAAATACACTCCCCTAGGAGAGCTAATTGAATCTTCCTTAAGAAAATTGGTCTAGTCTAACCCTATCAAGTTTTCTAAAGTAAAACAATATGAAGAACCCAATTTCAAACATTCATGGTACAAAGAGAATGAATATTGTGAATATCATAGGGTCAATGGGCATAAGACCCTTGATTTTATGAAATTAAAAAATATCATTCAAAATATTACTGACCAAGGAGACATCACCATTGAAGACCATCCCAACAATTCATCCTATAATGATCTCAACATATAAAACGATCCAATCCCTAATAGTAGAAAAGGAAACACCTCCAATAATGGAAATAAATACAATATTGACCATCATTCCTATGACTTTTTTATGAATCATATAGAAGAAACCAATACCCATATCACTACCATATCTATCAAAGGAAATAATTTTGAATGTTTAATCACCACACATTGTGGTAAAGTAACTCTCCAAGGAGGTCTATCCACATCCTACCCTTCATCTAAATATAGCCTCTTGGATCATCTAAGAAAAATACCCGCACAAATATCTATTCTAGAACTTCTTCATACATCCCCTCACACAAGGATATTCTTTAAAAAGAACTTTGGAAGTCCTCTGTACCTACTAACATAAATATTGATCAATTTAAAGCCATGGTAGGACACATTGTCTCCCCCATCATCTATTATTCATTGAAAAAGAGCTCCCAACTACCAATCTATCCCAAAATGAAGATCTATACCTATAAGTCTCCATACACAAACATAAAATCAGAAGGGTCCTAATAGATGGTGGAGCAAGCTTGAACATATGCACTCTTAATTTAATAAAAAAGTTGGGATATTTTGATGGTGTTATAGATTCAAAGAGAATTATCACTATAAAACCATATGATAATGTTGAGATTGAGTCTGATGGAATAATAAAGTTTCCCATTCAAGTTGGTCCTGCTATGATAGATACTACTTGTCAAGTCTTGCACCTAGATCTCTCATTTAACATTTTCCTAGGTTTCCCATGGATACATTCCATCTAGGTCATACCATCCACATGTCACCATTGCTTGAAATTCCCCTACAATGGTAATAAAGTAACTATTTATGGAGATCCTCATCCTTTTCAATACTCCAAAAATATGGAAGGAATATATCATGAATCTAGCCAAGTACCTAATAATGATGCATCCTCATCTTCCTCATCATACTGAAATCATATATTCTATCTACATCACTCTCCTCAAACATCACCATCCTCGAGATCAAGGTCTAAACCAATGACAAAGGATGTGGAGAATATAACATGAAAGAATCATTCTAAATATGACATCTTTCATCCTCACTAAGGTTATACAACAAACCCTAACCGACGCAAACATCTATATTTGCTATCAAATACAAGCTCACAACATTTTCATGTTGGGTTGAGCTAAATAAAGAATCCATAAAGGAAGATATATCCACGTGGTTGTATAAAGAAGAAGAGCTAGCCATCTTACTAGTTGAGAAGTATACTAAGAGCCTTCATATAATAATAGACATGGGATATAAAGGTCAAGGAAACATTGGGCTTCATGAACAATGAATAATATGGATAGGGCCCATAATTGTGATAAAGAGTGTAATATCCCTAATAGGAATGATATTATTTTTATTCTAAATTACTAATTTCAAAACAAATAGCGGGTTTAGATAGTACCTTGGCTTGACTTAACCTCTACAAACAAGTTAGAAATCAATTACAATAATAGCTTAATAAATAGGATATCATCATTAGTTACTATAAAGTAAATTTACTAATCTAATTATGACTCCATCTTGAGGATGCTCAATCCTAGGGAGCATGGAAGAGGGTGGTTGGATGGGTGTCTTAACCTCCTTGACCTCATGTAGTAGATGCTATTCATATGAGGTGGCCTAATGAGTATCCCCCATCCTTCCATCTTCTTCCACTCCTTCATGATTCACCCCTTTATATTGCTACTCCATGATAAGGGAATCGAGATTGCAAAAGGTGTCCTAGTAGCCAACTCCCCTAGGCCCAAGGGAAATACCTTTGTATTAAGGCAGTACCCCCTTGGCCCTTTGTGGGCTCATTTTGTCCCCCTTGGGTGGTGTACCTAGAAGAGGCCCGCTTGCTGTAATCCCTTGGAAAATCTCCCTTCTCCCATCATGGGAAGGTATGTGTGCATATTAGATTTAATTAAATTTATACTTAAAAATAAATACATCAGCAAAACATGATGAATATATTATCACAAAATATAAGTAGACATGCACATGAACCATTAATTATACTTGAACAATCTATTATAATCCTATATAAAATATTCTACCACAATATAAATTAATTCATAAATCTGAAATCATAAAATAATTATGCTAATTGATATAATCTAGAATCATAAATTCTATTATGCCAACTATAATTTAAAATCATAATTATGTAACTATAATCTAAAATCATAATTATGCTAACTATAATCTGAAATCATAACTATGCTAACTATAATCTGAAATCATAATTATGTTGACTATAATCTAAAATCATAAAGTAATATATACCAACTAATGGTGTTGATTGTCCTGTTCTATTTCCTTACTTCCTTTGATTGATTGATCTTATTGCCACTTGATCATTTATTTTCATATATATATTTTATTGGTCCATCTTCTTCATATATTTCTCCTTAAAATAAATTTGGTTTACACTACACATTTTCTGTTGTAGGTATACTTGAATACCTCTCTCCTTTATATTATTATTATTATTCTTTTTATATTCACATATCAAGTGAAGAGACATAACTTTTGGGATAGATATTTCCCTTGAAAGAGACAGGTCTTTCAAGAAATAATCGCTTGATTCAAATGCTTATTTGCATTAATTTTAAATTGTTGCCTTTTGACTTAGTCATCTCCATCTTCTAACATATCAAATGTTGCCTTGGGACTTAATTATCTTATTTTTTGCTTCCTTGTTAATACCATTCCTACCCCTTTGAAATGTAATTGTTGTCCTTTAATTTATGAATCACTACTCCTTAACACACTTGTTACCTTAAACACTTTTCCACATTTAATTAACTTGGGTGATCAATATAGATATTTCTTTGAAACACATGGTTTTCAACTAGAATAATAAATATTAATTTGTCTTAGTGAGTCGACCAACTTCAAGGTAAATATCTTTATAAAGACTAAGTGCTGCTTTAGAGGCTTATTTAATTATTATTCTTAAACCATTCCCTATTCACTGCTTTTTAGGGTCTCTTAGCTAGGAGTTGTTGGTTGCTCCTTATTACATATTTTATTATTGTATTCTCTTTTAATTATTTCATATATTTCTTATTTCACTACTGGATTTATTGTGAATGTATATATATATATATATATTTATATTTGATATATATATTAATATTTATAATGATAATATTTAAATTGTTAATATGTATATTTGTAATATTTAATTTTTATATTTGATAATTATAATTATAATGTTTTTGATTATGGTAAAGTAGGTTTTTATGGGGCCCGAAACCCAATACAGATAGGTTTTACAGGGACTTGAAACCCAAACAAAGAGAGATCTTCATAAAATAAAATATGCAAACCATTAGCAACCTAAGCAACAACATCCATAAAGAGAAAGACAAGACCAAACAAGGTACATGAAATAATTTTAAGGGACCTTAAACCCTTTTACAAATAGGTTTTGATAGGGACCTTGAACCCTTAAATGAACTTGGGCACAAATTGAATTAGCTAGGCATCAACAAACCAATTACTCAAAACAACCAAATATGAGCCTAGGAAAATAGTGAACATAATGGTGTAAAAACACCAACAATACCCTGTTTCTCAACAAAACCAATAAATCCAAACACCCCACCTCAATAGAGGTTTTGGGAAACATAGTAGAAAACTATAAAACATCACTCAGCATCATCCCACTCGATATACCAACCCAAGATCCACCTCTAGAGGATACAAATCCCATCTATAGGAGAGGATAAAATGAAACCCCTTACCACCAAAACCATATCTCTCCTACTTTCCCTAGCTCCACCTCAATAGGAATGATTCCACCTCAAAAGGAATAATCTCCCCTAGGAGACACCAGTTGAAGATCTCAGTAGGAAGAAAATTTAGTAGGAAGGGCTGACACAACATCCCTTGGTAGCACAAGGTTTAGGTGCTAGTAGGAAGCAGTAGAAAACTCCTCAAACAACACAAATAACTAGGTCCAAAAATAAAACAATAAGCATAACCCAACCACTAGAAAATAAGCACCAGGATGAAGAGGGTCCATTAACATAACTAGGGTAAACACCAACCCAAAGAGCAACACTAGCTCCTTCAGCCAATAAAATAAATTAAACCCCCTTAACCCTAAAAACTTCAAAGACCAAAGGGGGTCAAAACAACAATCTTGTAAAACCAGGTCAACAAAGTGCTAAACACAAACCAAAAGCTCCACTGAGCACCAATAGGGGAGCCAAAGAACACCAAGCAGAGCTCTTTTGAAAAGAAAAAAAACCCAGAAGCACGTGGAAAGAAGCTCGATAAATGGCCAACCCAACCTAAAATCTAAGACATATCTTTCAGAGAGCATATAACCACTTAGGATACAAAAACTTCCAAGGCTGGCCTAAGGAAGTAGCACCAACCACCAAGAAGGAATAGAATCCTACAACATATGAGCAATGGGTATCAACGTACACATGAGCCTCCAAAAGGCAAGACAAAAAGAAACCAAAAAATAGAGAAGCAACAACCTCCACCCCATCACAATGAAGAAGCAAAACTGTTGTGTCCCAACTAGATGTCAATAGGATGCTCTACAACACCTCTACTTGATTGGAAAATGAAAACAACCAACACCAAGCTTCCACAACCCAACAACTCAACATCAACAATCTATGCATCCACAAGTCGCCTCCCACTAGTGATCCATCCACCTCCTCTGAATCATCTCCTTCCCCGCCTACATCATCTCTAGAATTCAAATTTCCCCCTCTACTCTTCTTCCCGCTTCTTCTCCTCTCTATTTTGATGTTAATTATAATTATAATGTTATCTCTATGATAATTAAATTATAATAATATTAAATTTCTAGTATTTCTTTTTATATTTTTAATACATATTTTATTTATTTATTTATTTCAATACTTTATATGTTAGTGTTACAATTTTGGGGACATGACAGTCCACCTTGCCTGAGATTGCTTGTCCTCAAGCAATCACAAACACTCTTGACTTGATCAAGATCCCAAATCAATCTTGTAGGTTTGTAATTTTCAAACGTTACTCCTCATGGTACTTTAATATAATTAAGAATTGAAAATTCCACAACTAATGATAATAATGTCCCCCCCAGTGAGTAGGGTTGATATCCTCCTCTAAGTATGAGGATAATTTTACTGTCCAAGATTCTTCTTACTATTATCGAATGATTCTTAATGACAAGACCTATTATTTGGGACGAGTTTTTAGATACAAAAAATAAATTTTAAATGAATTCATTTGATCCCCCAAAAGGTAAATCAAAAGTGGTTTTTTATCAGCATTTTGATAGGTGTAAAGGAGACTTCGTTATAGGTGTGGTTTAAACCTAGCGAGATTCTATCCAAGGGGGTTTGATCTAAGGTGGTTTGATTAAACCCTCTTCAATTGGAATCCTTTAAATGAAACTTTTCAAGGCTTAAATCATTATATTTTTAAAAATATGCGATTTCAACAAAAATCAGGATGTCCTAGAAACTGTAACCCATTATTGTGGTAGCACCCTTCTCTCATTTCCTTAACACAAATGACACAAATTATTCATTACCTCTTGTTGAGTTCCACAATGAAAGGAAATAATGTTGCATCCTTCATCATGATGGATTATGGGAGTGTCAAGATCTCGCTCCTAGGTGTAAGGTCAGTTTTCACTTGAGTAAAGGGTCTTAGGTGTCCTTACTATAGGTTGTTTCCCCTCTAAACAACCAATGCAAATTTACTTTGTTTCACGTAAATTTTTAAACCAAGTTTTGAGGTGAGTTTGTTGTGACATAGTCTAAAACATCTTCCAACATATATTCTCTCGTCGTTGAATCATATGTCAAAACCTCCTAAGTATATATTCTCTAGATAATGCTCATGTAAGTACAATATTTTAGTATTCCTAGCAAGCGGTAAAAGGCATACATGATAAAACTTTGATAGGTTAATTTGTTTAGTGATTCTCAACTCAAGAAGCATTTTGACATGAAAAGTTTTAACATTTTCATAACTCTTAGGCATAAAGTAATCATAAACACCCCTGGAGTAATCTTTGTTGAGACCATCTATGAAATGCATGGGTATACTTAATATATGTAGCATGCATGTGAAAGAAACATAAATACATATAAGATATGGAAGATGCATATGAATACACATAAGTCATGAAGTATACGATTTAATACATGTGGGTCACAATGTATGAGTACACATAAGTCGTAAGTACACACATGAATGCATGTAAGTCACACGAATACAAGTAAGTCACAAAGTACACACATTGAATACACGTAAGTCACAAGGTATACACTTGAATACACGTAAGTCACAAAGTGTGAAAGTATTGACACGAACTCATGTCACAAGGTATACACTTGAATACACTTGAATACATATAAGTCACAAAGTATACACTTGAATACACATAGGTCACAAAGTATATAATTGAATGCACTTGAACACACATAAAGTCACAAGGTATACACTTGAAGACACTTGAATGGATATAAATCATAAAGTATACACTTGAATACACACAATACATAAAGTGTACATAGGAAGCATGAAGCATACAAGTGAATACACATAATACATGAGGTATACATATAAATACATGTAAGTCACATGGATAAATATATACATATGAGTACACGCAAGTCACAATATACACTTTATAACTTAAAACAACATGAATTAGAAATTAAATTAAACAACCAGGTAGCTCAACCAAGTAGGTAAGTAACTCAACCAGGAAAACAAGTAGCTCAAGCAAGCAAGCAACCAAATCAAGCACACATGTGAGTAGCTCAAACACACAGGCAAGTAGCTCAAACAAAAAAATGAGTAGCTCAAGCAAGAAAGAAACCAACTCAAGCACACAAGAGAGTAGCTCAAAGATACAAGCAAGTAGCTCAACCAAGCAAACAAGTAGCTCAAGAAAGCAAGAAACCAAGATAAGCACATAGGCGAGTAGCTCAAACACATAGGCAAGTAGCTCAAGCACCTTGACATCAATGAAAAAATACTCATAATGCATCCCAGATGGAAAGAATATTAGTGCATTGCACACTACATTGTGGGTCCTATCCTTTCCTCCGATCTTCTGCACCATTGGACAAATGCGAAGAGGATTCAATGCATCCCATACTACACCATGGGTCCATCCTCAACTCCATAAGGTCAAGTATATGGTTTTCCAACTGGGAAGGGGATTCAATGCATCCCATACTACACTACGGGTCCGTCCACCATCCCAAGGTCACCAAGTATACACATGAGTACACAATATACACTTGAAGTCACAAAGTATATGAAAGGTATTACAACTATAGAATGCATGATTGGCCTACTTAAAAGAAGGTTGAATAATTAATTCTAATTGAATGGTGGTTAAGGTAGGTATGTCCCGTAGGTTGGCAGGAACATGCTCTGATACCACTTGTAATGTCCCTAATAGGAATGATATTAGTTTTATTCTAAATTACCAATTTCCAAACAAATAGCGAGTTTAGAGAGTACCTTGGCTTGAATTAACCCCTGCAAACAAGTTAGAAGTCAATTACAATAATAGCTTAATAAATATGATATCATCATTAGTAACTATTAAGAATTTTCTAATCTGATTATGACTCCATCTTGAGGATGCTCAATCATGGGGAGGATGGAAGAGGGTGGTTGGATGGGTATCTTAACCTCCTTGACCTCATGTAGTGCATTCCATTCATATCAGGTGGCCTCCTTGACCTCATGTGACACATGTCATTCATATGAGGTGGCCTAATGAGGATTCCCCATCCTTCCATCTTCTTCCACTCCTTCGTGATTGACCCCTTTTATATTGCTACTCCATGATAAGGGAAGCAAGATTATTTCAAGGTGTCCTGGTAGCCAACTCCCTTAGACCCAAGGGTAATACCCTTTGTATCAAGGTAGTATTGTTTCAAGGTGTCACCCTTGGTCTCCTTGACTTGGGCCAGCGTGGTGCTCGGGCTTCGTGACATGGTTTAAACGCCTCCTATGGATCTTAGATCTTGTATAAATCCAACGGTTGTATCAGGCATTAGCAGGTCGATCTTTTGGTGGAATGCCATTCGTCTTTGAAATAATTGGTATCAAAGCTGAGGTCACAAGTTTGAACCCCCCGCTTGTGCTAGGGGGGATTTTTGCAAGGTTTCACCCTTGGTTTCCTTGGCATGGGCCAACGCGACACTCGAGCTTCATGACATGGTTTAACCACCTCTTGTGGATCTTAGATCTTGTATAAATCCAACGGTTGTATCGGGCATTAACATGTCGATCTTTTGGTGCAACGACAACCATCTTTGCAACAAGTACCCCCTTGGCCCTTTGTGGGCTCATCTTGTCCCCCTAGGTGGTGTACCTAGAAGAGGCTTGCTCGCTGTAATCCCTTGGAAAATCTCCCTTCTCCCATCATGGGAAGGTATGTGCATATTAGATTTAATTAAATTTATATTTACGAATAAATACATCAACAAAACATGATGAATATATTATCATAAAATATAAGTATACATGCACATGAACCATTAATTATACTTGAACAATCTATTATAATCCTATATAAAAGATTCTACCACAATATAAATTAATTCATAAATTTGAAATCATAAAATAATTATGCTAACTGATATAATCTAGAATCATAAACTCTATTATGCCAACTATAATTTGAAATCGTAATTATGCTAACTATAATCTGAAATCATAATTATGCTGACTATAATATAAAATCATAAACCGATACATACCAATTGATTGTGTTGATTGTCCTGTTTTGTTTCCTTACTTCCTTCAATTGATTAATCTTATTGCTGATTGACTATTTATCTTCATATATCTTTCATTGATCCATCTTCATATATTTCTCCTTAAAATAAATATGGTTTACACTACATATTTTCTACTATAGATCTCCTTGAATACCTCCCTCCTTTATATTATTATTCTCTCTTTTTATATTCCCATATCAAGTGAAGAGACATAAATTTTGGGACAAATATTTCCCTTGAAAGAGACATGTCATTCAAGAACTAATTTCTTGATTCAAATGCTTATTTATATTAATTTAAAATTGTTTCCTTTTAACTTAGTCACCTCCATCTTCTAACTTATCAAACGTTTCCTTGTGACTAAGTTATCTTAATCGCTTCTTCCTTGTTAATACCATTCTTGCCCCTTTGAAATGTAATCTCCATCCTTTAATTTATGAATCACTACTCCTTAACACACTTGTTACCTTAAACACTTTTCCACATTTAATTAACTTGGGCCATCAATATAGATATTTCTTTGAAACACATGGTGGTCAACTAGAATAATAAATATTAATTTGTCTTAGTGAGTCAACTAGATTCATAGTAAATATCTATATGAAGACTAAGCACTGCCTTATAGGTTTATTTAATTTTTGTTCTTAAACCATTTCTTAATCCTCCATATCATTCAATTCTACATCACAATCTAAATACCTTCCACTCATTTATACCCAACTTATAGAGTGGAATCAACAAGGACCCTGAACTCTAGACACATTTCAAAGTGATGAAATTATCACATAACTTATAGGCTTTGAGACAATATACCATTGGGAGATCACATAAAGTAAAGAAATACAAATAATAATATGATCCCCTAGTGAAAACCACAATGTGGCACTATTATATTAGAAAATGTAAAAATAAAGGATGTATCTTAAGGAAAAAATCCCTATGAGGCACCTAATGATGGAGGTTTTGACCTTCCAACCATTTTGAATTATCAATAGATCTCCAATATTGGCTAAGGAATCACAAGAAATAAATATTAGTACAACACAAAATCCCAAGATCACATTTTTGGCAACATCACTATCACCTCATGAGAAAAAGGACTCTCACAACCTTCTTTCAAAGATGGAATATAAAATTTTCTTGGTCGTATGTGGAAATTCTTGGACTTGACTTCTCTTTAATAGTTCATCACTTAGTATTTTTTAGATGCAAAATCGGTCAAACAAAATCTTCACAAAATGCATCTCCAAATATCATTATTTTTCAAAGTTGAGCTACAAAAGTTGTTAGATGTTGGATTCATTCAGTCCATAGATTATCCAAAATGGGTATCTAATATTGTCCCTGTTACTAAAGTTAGTAGACACATTCATATGCACTGATTTCAGGGATTTGAATAAAGCTTGTCTAAAAGATGGCTTCCCATTGCCTAATATAGACATCATTGTGGACTTAACATTTGGTCATGAAAAATTTTATTTAATGGATGATTTTTTAAGATACAACCAAATATTAGTAGCCCATAAGGATCAACACAAAACAACCTTCATATATACTTAAGGAACATATTGCTGAAAAGTGATGTTTTTTGGCCTAAAAAATGCTAGAGGCACATGCTAAGGAGCAATGATAGTGATATTTCATGAACTATTTTATATAATATTGGAAGATTATGTAGATTAATTATTAAGTAAGTCCATAAAAATAGGTCACTTTGAATTTTCTTGAACAAATTTTTAATTACAAGCTAGAAAAATATCAAGTGAGGCTAAATTTGAAAAAATGCATTTTTGGTGTGACTTGCACGAATTTGTTGGGGTACATTGTTACTTATTGAGGAATCAAAGTTAAATCAACCAATGAAAAATCAATAATTCAAATTCCCCCACCAACTAATATAAAACAATCATGTAATCTTCAAGATAAACTCTAAGCAATCCAACATTTCATTTCCCAACTGGTAGATAAGTGCTATCCTTTCTCACATCTCCTATACAAGAATGCAACATTTACGTGAGATTAGAAATGTTAGAAAGTGTTACAATATTTTAAAGACTATCTCACTTCACCTCTAGTATTGATTCCACCAATCCAAGGAATTTTTTTGCTATTATATACTCTTCTTGCACAACATGACAATACAGGGAAAGAAAGAGCAATCTATTACACCAATTATATATCGGTAGGATATGATCTCAACTATACTCTAATATAATAAGCATGTTTAGTTTTCATATTTTCCTCATAAAAAGTGCAAAACTATATGCTCAATCACTAGACAAATCTCATCTTAAAGGTTGATCCATTAAAATACCTCATATCTAAGGTCGCACTCATAGGCCAAACGATGAAATGCATCATGATATTAAGAAAATTTGATATGGAATATGTGGATCAAAAGGTTATTAAAGGACAAGTTATTGTTGACCCATTAGCAGATACACCAACGAATGCATATACCCTTAATATTTTGGAATTTACAAATGAAGCAATATTCACCATCATTCCAACAACCTTGTGGAAATTATACTTCAATGGTTCTTACATCCAACATGGTTCAAGAGTAGGATTACTTTTTGCCACTCCACAAGGATATTATATTCCAAAGGAATTTCAACTAGCTCTTCCATGCACAAATAATATTTTTGAATATGAAGCTTTAAATACAAGAGTCAAAAAGGTTGTTTAGTGGCACATAAAAAACTTAAGGGTAAAAGTACAAAGTTGTGTCACACTTTTAGCCAACTAAATAGTTCTGAGTAATAGTTTTGACCTAAAAAAAATTGTTCAAAATTGTTTTTCCCACAACCATGTGGCCTATACATGGCACATAGGGTTTCAAATAAAACCCTTTCGCCCAAAACCAAAAAAATGAAATTTTCCCTTCACTGCTTCGAAATGTAACTCATTTTATGTGGGGTTTTGACAGAAAGGGTTTCAGCCGAAACTATTTCGACCAAAACCATTTCTTCTAAAACAATCTATGTGGCATCCTAGTTGGCAACCAACTCAACCTTTTTCATTATTTTATGAAACTTTCAACTTCAACCAAGTATTTATTTAGTCAGAATGATTTTAAAAATGAAAATAAAATACCCTTTTATAGAGATCAGAGTGGTGAATCCAAACATATATATTTTTTAATATTTTGATTAGTTTGAATATATTTATTTTTTAAAATAATGCAAGTAGGTTGTTAAAGTTAAAAAAGAGGCTCATTAGAAATTAAAATAACAGTAGTAAAACATATTATTATTATTTTTAAAATATGGTGCACTAGAGGAGAGAATCCTCTTCAAAAGGGTATAATTTGTTTTTTAAAAATGATTAAAAAAGTAGACAATAGTTGATGTCAAACGAAAACTATCAAATTTTGGTAAGTTTGACTTTAAAACATTATTACGAGAAAAATATACATCAAAATTTTAATTTTCTTTTTCCATGCACTAGATATTGAAACTACCTAGAAATTTTTTTTTAGGGGAAATGAAGTTTTTTTCTATTTGTTTATTGACATCAAGTGAACACCACTTTTTTGTGAAAATTTTAGCATTCTAAAATCTGCTCTTAAATTGAAAAAAAAAATCAAAACAATTTTTAAAAAATGTAAAAAATTACAGGAATAAACTTCATCAAGATTTCTACATTTCATTAGTTTACATCATTTTGAAATTCAAAACATACATACCACTTTTATGTGGTCAAAGTTCAATTTTTTTTTATTGCTAGTTGATTCTTTTATAAAGTGTGACATAGGTTTGTACTTTTACTCTTTAAGTTTATGGAAACTCACAATTGGTCATAAAATAGGTAAATGATGAATATCAAACAAAACATGATAAATTTCTCCCTTACAAGAGGATGATTATTAGCTTCAAACAGTACTTCCTAAGGATCTACTTTGAATAGATACCAAGGTTAAACAATAAAGTTGTCAATGCCATGGAAACTATTGGGTATCTCTTGGACGTGCTTCATAATAACTAACATTATGAATTTTTGGTGGAAACTCTTAATCCCAACTTTCAATGTTCCAAAATTAGATTTTGTGTGTGAACTTGTTGGTGTTGATTCCTCATGGCATCATCAAATTTATGCTTACCTACATGACAACACCCTTCTACCTAACCTATCCAACACCCAAAAGAAAACAATCAATTGTCATTCCCCTCATTTCATTATCCTTAGCGATAAATTATATTGAAGGGGTTTCAATGGTGCCCTCCTTAGATGTTTTAACATGAAATAAGATAAAATTTCCTTACATGAGGTTCACGAGGGTGTCTATGGGGCACATTTTTGTAGACCTACACTTTCCAAGAATCTATTGTGAACTTGATACTACTAGCCAACTATGGACCAAGGTGCACATCATTTTTCTAAAAAAAAGTTCAATGTCAACAAAACAAAGATTTGATTTATGTACCAACATAAGAGTTGCAACCAATCACTACTCTTTTCCCATTCTCACAATAGGACTCAATCACATAGGAAAAATCACCCCCCTCATCAAATGGCCATAAATTCATTATCACCTCCACTGAGTATTTTATAAAGTGGATAGAGGTTGATCTATTAACCCATATCATCAACAAACAAATAGTTAAGTTCATCCTCCATTATATTATTTATTGGTATGGTGCTCTCCTTGTAATTATCACTGATAATGGAAAACCATTCAAAAACCAAGACATTTGTGTTATTTTCCATCAATTGCATATCCAACATTGCTTTTCTACCCACTATTATGCATAGAGTAACGATCAAGTTGAGGCTTCCAATAAAACCATATGAAATCCTCAAGAAAATGGTCAATAAAGTTGGTCTTGACTGGCATCTACAACTTAACCCTATCTTATGGGCCCACTGTACTAGTATCAAGTACACCCACAAGTGCCACTCCATATTCACTTTTCTTTGGAATTGAAGTCATTTTGTTTATCAAGGTTGAAATTCCTTGTTTAGGGGTCTCTTTACAATATCTTATTGATGAAAAGGAGCATTAAGTTTCTAGATTACATGAGCTAGAGTTACTAGATATCAGGTGTCTCAATGAACTAAACCATCTACAATCCTATACCAAAATCATATTTGTCGTAGTTACAATAGGAAGATCAAAACTCAAAGATTTGAAAGTAGGTGATCCAGTATAGAAGGAAAAGCAAAAGAAACAATAAGAAAATGACAAGAAGGGTAAATTTGAGCCTAATTAGTTGGGGAATTTTGTCATCACAACAAGCTATGGATTAGGAACCTACCAACTTGTAACACCTAAAATTGATCCTTTGGAAGAGCCCATCAACTGCAGTCATCTATAGAAATTATATGCCTAACCCTTAAGGTATACTAATTAAATTAATTAAAAAATTAAAGGAAAATAATTCATCTAATGGCGAAAACCACTTCAATGACACCTTGGGAAAATACCATGGTGACAATTTGTTTACAAGCACCATGTGTAGAAAGCACCATCTACCATCTATTGGGTTCTTATCCATTTCACCCATAATAAAGTTAAGCCTCCCATACACATGGTACTACCTACCACATTTCACTTGTAGACCTACCATAGTTTGATAATAATTAGTATCTATCATTATCCATTTATAACATAGAAAAAAGGGTGAACCTATGTTTAATATCTAAACCTAGGGTTGCTTAGGATCATTTTTCCAAGTTACATTAAGAAGGTGGATCAACAAGATGAGTAGATTGACTATAAACCAAAAAGGTGAGCCAATCAAACTTGGATCCACTTTCTTAGGGCCTTGAAGATAGATGGGAAATGATTTAGAATTATTAAGCTAATTGAGCTATATGACCTAATGTGATAAATGCAATAATCTGGAAATACAAAGATTGAAATTGTAAATTACAGGTGGATCTAGGAAGTGTCAGATGATGTGTAACTATTACCAAAAGCTAAATAAAGCATGTGAAAAATGGGATACATTCGCCCAAGGGTGTATGGGTCCTTGAAAGGGGGTCTTGAAACTGATTCTATAATCCTTGGATGTTGGATTTGACCTTTTTTTTATCAGTTACAAACTTGTTTGAATTTCATCAATAAATTCCGTAGGTGAGTTTTCATGGCTTGACAAGATATATGACAACAAATGAAACAATGGAGAATTTTTCTTCAATATTCCTTCAATCCTCTTCAAACCTGTAACCAACACATTCAAAAATAGAGGAAATGTTGGGCCATTTTTGGGGCTTTCCTTAGTCAAACCCCGTGTAAATGTTTCCACTTCGACAATGGCAATGCGAATGATATAAATGATAATTGAAAGGAAGGAATGATGAATGAACAAATGTTACAACTCACAACCCTTCAATGGATTCCTTGAAGGACTAAAGTCATGCACATCACCTCAAGGATCTTGGATCTTACTTGATAGATTTTCTTGAATGCTTGGAGACCTACAATAATGTTAGCCTTCACAAAATAATAACATGACCACACATAGAATTTGACATGATATTGGATCTTGAATTGCTGTAATAAATCTCTACTAATGTTGCTCTTGACTTTCTCTTGACAATATTTTTTTTCTCTTGAGTGCTAGATAATGCGTGTTAGATTTCAAATGATAAAATAACTAGGTATTTATATGCAATTATTGTAATTTCTCAAAAATCAAATTCTAAAAGTTGACAATTGAATTTGAATTCTAAATGTTAAAATGCCACCAACAACATATTAATTATTGGTCCCCAAAAATATGGGGGGACCCATATGCCCATGGGAATACAGGTAGTAGCCCTATTTGCTAGGACATTAGGTATTAGGATCATAAAATTAATTGTTTGCATTTATTCAATGCTTGCAATCCTTTGGAAAATGATAAAAATAGGCTTTGGAATGCATAATTTAAGAAATTAGGGACTTAATTAGGTCAAATAATTTAGGGGGACAAAACATAGTGTGAAATTGTTAAGGTTGACAATTTATACACTACATTTAGCTCCCACTTTAGTGAGAGTGTGAACTTACACTCAGACTCACACTAAAGTAGAGAAATATGCATCAAGAGGGGTTCAAATTTACAAATGTTGAAGAAATGGGATGAATAAGGATCAAGGAGGCTGATCAATCCCCTAGTATCTAAGATCCCATGGAAAAACAACATAAGCACAAAGGAACACCACATGTTTGATATGTATCAAAACAACATACACAAACATACAATGTCAAAAATGAAATAAAAAGAGAGGGTATGGGATAGTAAGTTGTATTATGCTAGGACCCATACAAAAGGTGTTCGCAGCTCACATAATAGAAAAGTCTGATATTTTGTAGGTGAATCATAAAATGGAAGGCACATGGGCTAGTGAGGATCGCTTTTCACTAGGTGATCCACCAAGGCAGGATGGGAAACACACTAGGTCTACTAGGTGTACCCATAACAAGGTGACAAAAAATGAGAAACACACATTAAGTCTACAAGGTGTGCCCATAACAACCATACCAATACTTATACTCCTTGATAACTCTGATAAGGTGCCACAAGATGCAATGCTAATGCTACACTAAGCTTAACTCCCATGAATGAACTGGAGCAAAAATGCCAAATATCAATGTCAATGACAACACAACACTAAGTCCAGCCCCTGTGGACAAAGTAAAGAAAAATAATGCCAATGTATGCCCCTACTTTAAAGAAATTAAAAATACCATGTTGTGTGCAATTAATTTAAAGTAGAAAAATGATAAATAATAAGTAAGAAAATATCACAAGAGCTTATTTGGAAATTCCTATGCCAAATATATGTTTCTAAATAAAGCTATATAATGATAAGGGGTCGCCCCCAACTACAATGTGACAAACAAAATGGAAAGGTACACTGAGAGATCCATGGATCTAGGGTCAATATACATCTTTGCTACAGTGATATGATAGAGCTCAGAACTGACATCATTCCCCAAATACTCATGGAAAAATGAACATAATGGAGGAATGACACATAGAAAGAGAAAAAAAATAACTTTTAGGTCTACATGGAAGAGACTTAAATGTCTCAATTCCTTGCATCGTCCCCAAAATGAAAACACAAGACAAAAAGGAAAAGATAAAATTTATAACATCTAGAAGAATGAGGATACAAATAGAAGAATGTCAAAATAGATTTGCTTCCTTTGTATCCTTGCATCAACAAAGCAACGAGGGTCATCCAAAGAAAACTCACAAAATTAAAGACACACCAAGTAACACAGTATGGGAGATCACATCATGTGCAAGAAAACACAAAGAACACATGACACAAACATAAAGGAGTATCGCATATGTGAGCCAACCTAAAGAAAGTCATCTGCATCCCAATCTCGCTCATCACAAATGGAAGACAAATAGCTAGCTAAAGAGACTACAACAATTGTCATACTAGGAGAATCTCCAATTGCAATATGTGGTGGGTCACTCTCATTAGGAATATCATCATGGTTTCCCCCTTCTAAACTCATTTTATCTGAAAATAAAACATTAAGCTCATTATGCACCTCATCAATTTTAGCAATTTCATCATCATTACCTAAATTGATCACAATGGGAGGTTTTATTACAATTGAATTTGACCTCTCTTGTTTGATTTTTTATTTTGGTTCTATATATTATTTTAGTGAAATTTATTGGTAGTGGTTGTCATTGATGTCAATACTTGATTTTTTTATGGTTATCACTTATGCCAACACTTGAGACTATTGTATGTTTGGCATTGGTTTTCATTGATGTCAATACTTGAGAAGTTTGTTGTGTATGTTGGGAGATTGTTATATTGGTTGTTATTGTTGAAAAAAATTAGTTTTCGCTGTCATTGAGTATGGTGAAGTGTTGTTGATGGTTGGGTGTCATGCCTTATCTAATGATAATGAAAGAAGTATTGTGGATGGTTGTTGTTAGCAGAGTTGATATGATGATGATATATTAAGATGAGGATTATAAGTTTTTTTGATGGTGGAGAGAGGTTGCTAATGGCCTATAACATGTTGTATATGGTCTCTCTCATTTTTCCTGAAGAAGTATGTGTTGCTACAAGGTTTTTCTGGCCTCTACAAGTGGGTAAGAAGTTTTGCTTTAGAATGTTGTTGTGAAGACTGTTTAGGAGAATGATCCACATTCCTTTGTTGTTGGAGATATGATATTTTAGTTTGAGATTCAATGTTTATACTCTATGGATGTTGCACTCTTATATTTTTAGGTTGCGAGTGTTGTAGAGGAGGTTTCTATTAATTGTAGAAGTTTGGTAGTGTTGTTGGTTGTTCAGATTGGTCCGAGAAATGATTTGTAGTTCTCTACATTGATGTATCTACTATTATGGCTTGGTGAATGTGTTCTTAGTGTTTATGTAGAGTCTCAATTTCAATTTCTTATGTTGAAGTGGTTTGCAAGTTGATATGTTAAGTTTCTATCTCATGGTTGTGTATGTTGTGCTTCTAGCACGAAGTATTTTGTTCCTATTTGGGTTGTGGTAGCTGTTGGTGGTATGAAAATATGAAATAAGTGTTTGGAAGTGAACTTGCATGTTCAAGGAACATCTCTTTGTGATCCAAAAATCAGTGGTTGATCACTTTTAGTGTTGCATTATGTTTGAGTTGGTCTTTTTGGGTAATTTGTGAATATCTGGCCAATAGGGCTTGCCATCTTACTGTGCTATGTGCTTGAGGGTTTTTTCCAACATATGAAGTTGTGTTAAGGATAATTTGGGTCTTGAACTATCCTTTTGATGATTGAATTGAGTTAATTAAATTGGAAGTATGTGTTTGGGCTGATTGGTTATGTGCTTCACATTTCATCTACACGTTTCCTTGTTGTAGACTTGGGTTGATGTGTGCTAGCATGTGAATTTTTCAGGATCAAATTGGAAGATAAAATAAGATTGTTTTTGGTCATATATATCCCTTAGATAGGATTGCATTATGTTTTTGTGGTAGACTTGTTGAAATCATTATTTATCTTTCTTTGGGTCATTCTAATTGATGCTATGTAAAGTTGTGGAGGATATAAATTTAAGATCAAATCAATTGCAAGAGTGTGGAAGTGTGAGAGTGGAATGTAATTGAATATCTCATAGAGGAAGTGTGAAATTGTGTGAAAGATAGATCAAATGTTCTTTAACGCCTCATTCAGTAGAGTGTATTGTTGGTAGGTTTTGTAAATTCTATAATTTCATGTATCCTACTCTGGGATAGCGAATCTCATCAAGTCCTTGTATCTTGATCTGGAGTATTGTGGTTCAATTCAACAAGTCCCTTGTATCTTACCCTAAGGTTGTGCACCTTCGTCTGCAAGTCTTTTAGCAGTGAGCCTTATTTTGTAAGCAATGAGCTTCATATATTATGAGTTAACTCTCACCATGGTTTTTTCCTTATTGGGTTTTCCACATAAATCTAGTGCCATCTTATGCATGTGTGTTCCTTGTTTTATCTTTCATTTTTTCTGATCTAGTTAAGGATTACTAAATTTGTTAAGAGATTAAATTGATATAACTTTCACTATTGCTAATCTGTGCAAGTGTTTCTAGTTTGGTTAAGAAGTTTGAATTGTGTTGAAGGTCTTAAGTTCTGGAGGGGTTTAAGTTTTTTAAGATACTAATTCACCCCCTTGTCAGTATTCGATGTGTTCAACAATTGGTATCAGAATAAAGTTCCTTTGAAGAAGCTTAACCACTTGAGGTAAAGGTCTGCGATGGCACATGATGGAGCTTACAAAGGTCCTAGGTTTGATGGGACAAATTATACCTTTTGGAAATTGAAAATAGAAGGTCATCTAAAATCTCTAGGGTTTGGTGTTTTCCAATTAGTCAAGGATGGTTATGTTGCTCCTAATACTCCTCTAGAAAATCCAATTGAAATCAGGTTGTATGAGAACAATTCCAAGGCTAAGAATGCTATCTTGTGTGGGTTGGTTGATTCAAAAATCTTGATGGTGATGAATTATAGTTCTGCTAAGGATGTTTGGGGAAAACTTAGCAGTATCTATGAAGGATATACGAAAGTAAAACAAGCCAAGATATATATTTTTAAGAGTAGATTTGAGACCCTAAGGATGATAGAGGATGAAGAAATTGCAAGTTATATGCTTTGGGTGCATGAAATAGTTACTGGAATCATAGGTTTTAGTCAAGTAAAAGAAGATGAAATTATGAAAAAGGTTTTGATATCTCTCCCTAAATCTTATAGTCATAAGGTGTTTGGATTAGCATTTAGTAGATGAAATGTTTGGTGCTCTAACTACCTTTGAAATGAAAGAATTTGACAAAGATGTTTCAAAGAAATAAGCAAAATTCAAAGCAAATAAAAATATAGAAGATGAATCTATTGATCATAATGATGACTTTGATGAAGTTGAAGATTTGAACTTTGTAAGAAGATTGAAGAAAGGCACTAGAAAATACAAAGGTAAGTTACCTTTCAAGTGTTTCAATTGTGGAAGGATTGGTCATTTTGCAGCTAAATGTATCTATAAAGAATTTGAATATGGTAATAAAAGAGATAAGGTTGAAAGAGGTATCTATTACGAGGAAATAAAATGATCCTCAAAAGATGAGGATAATGATTCAAATGACGAAACCCTCTTCATGAACTTGAAATACAAAAAGAACAATATTGGAAAATTTAAGAGGTTTGAGACCTTGTAGGTTGATAAGATTAATGAAAGATCAATGGCAGTATGGACTACCTTTCATGCAAAGGAAGAAGAAAATTCTCGTGTGATTAACAATGGTTGCTCTCACCACATGATTAGTGATAAGAGAAGGTTCATTAGTCACAAGAAGGTCAATGGTGGAGTTGTTAAGTTTGGTGGTGATGAGTCAACACAAATTTGTGGAAAGGGTGCTATAAAAATTTATGGAAAGAATAGGACTAAGGATGTTCTCTATGTCTAGGGTTTGAAGCATGATATTCAAAGTGTCACTCAGATGTGCAACAAAGGATACAATTTTTAGTATAAAAAATTGTCACCCTTAAAAATTTCACACTTTGTTTTGCCCCTCCTAAATTATTGAGGCTAACTGAGCTTGATTTGACCCTCTAATTTCCTAAATTATGCATCTCAAGGCTTATTTTTACGATTATCGAAGGATTTCAAGCATTGAACAAATGAATTCATCTAATACTTTGCCCCTGACACCTTAAATTTTAAAAAATAGGGTTGGGATTCATTCACCTAAATGGTACTCATTCGCCCAATGGGAGCATTGTCCTGCTACTTTGTTTCCCTCCAATTTTTGACATGTTAGTGGTGGCATTATAATATTTGAATTTTCACTTGCAAAGGTTAGGTATTAGGATCTAATTTTTGGGAAATTAACAAATGCCTATAAATACCTAGTCTTTTCACCATTTGAAATTGGAACCACTATTGAGGAGCAAATACTATTGTCAAGAGAAAGTCAAGAGAAACATTTTTAGAGTTTTATTATAGTAATTCAAGATCCAAACATCATTTCAAAGTGTATGTGAGTTCATGTTATCATTTTATCATTATTTTGTGAAGGCCTAACCCTTGTTGTAGGTATCCAAAGAATTGGAGCATTCAAGAAAAGAAAGATCCAAATCCTTGAGGTTATGTGCATGAATTCAGTTCTTCAAGGAAGCCATTGAAGGGTGGTGAATTGGAGAATTTTGTGGTTTCATCAATTCTTCCTTTTAATTATCCATTTATCATCAATTGCCATTATAGAAGTGGAAACACTTATACAAGGTTTAGATAAGGAAATCCCCTAAAATGGCCCAACATTTCCACTCTTTATGAATGCACAAATATTAGGTTGAAGAGGATTGGAGAAAAATTGAAGAAAAATTATCCATTGTTGCATTTGTTGTCATTGATCTTCTCAACCCATGAAAAATCACCTATAAAATTTGCTAACGACATTCTGACAAATTTGCAAGTGGAAAAAAGGATATCAGATTTTTCATTAGAGGACCCCAAAACTTGAGCAAGACACCTTATTAAATAATCATTCACCATTGGGCGAATAAGCCCTTGTAGGCATAGCTAGACCAATTTTTTTGGGTAGGTACACAATCATCTACACTTTCTAGATCTGTCAAAACTTGACTGTTTCAGTTTGTCAGTTGTCAGGATCTTGTATTTTTCATATTAGGGCATATAGGATCATTAGGATAATCATTCCAAGTCAATTCCAATCCATTCCCGACCTTCAATCAGATGTAGATCTAGTTATGATTAGCTCAACTCCATGGCTGATAGTCAATCTATTCACCTTGTTGATCTATATCTTAATGTAACTTGGAAAAAGGCCCCCTTACATAGAGTACCTTGATGCAAGAGAATGAGATTATTGACACATTTCTTAATATCACATTGCCTATTATTCACTCACCTCCTAACATCTCTCCTACTTGTGAGAGTATTTTGGTGTAAGAGGATGCAATCATGGACAATCATAGCAATAATAATTGTTCTTCTCTAGGTATCTCTCCTACTGGTGATGAAGGTACCTTGGTGTTAGAAGATAAAACCATTGAGTGTCATGAGAATATCATTTATGTCTCTCCCAAAACCTCTCCTACTTGGGAAGACAATATGTTTCAAGAAGATGAAATCATTGGCACATTTCTTAATACCACTTTGTCTAGTCTTCATTCATCTCCCAACACCTATCCCACTTGTGAGAATGTTTTGGTGCAAAAGGATGCAATCATAGAAAATCACGATGATCATATTTTTTCTTCTCCTAATACCCGTCCTACTTGTGACGAAGGTATCTTGGTGTTAGAATATTGAATCAGTGAGAGTCATGAGAATCTTGTTCATCCCTCTCCCAATGCTTCTCCCATTTGGGAAGATACTATGGCACAAGAGGATGAAATTGGTGATACATTTATTTCAAAAGATAGTAAGATGGCTTGCTTAGATGAAGATAATAAGGTAACCATAGATTTCCCCTCATTAGAAAATCACCAACAAGAGATCAAATCCATTGAGGTTATGAACACACAAGTGACTATAAAGTCCCCTTTGATTATTGGAACTCCTCAAATTCCTTGTGAACCTCATAATAGTCCTCTAATTATTGGACTTGCTTGTGTGAGGGGGAAAATAATAGAAGTCTAGATGAGATAAACATAATTGAAATAGATTCTAATCTAAATCAAAATAAACTAATCTAGATCTATTTCGACACTCACAAAATGTAATTATAAAGCTAAATAATTTAAAATGTTATTGAAATAAAACAATAAACAAGACTTCAACACGATAAAATCTTACCATCCCATGTCAAAGTGTATTCGCTTGATGTTAGATTGTTCATATTACTACAAAGCCTCCATTGTTGCGTGCAAGAAGCTTTTGATGCGTTTGCGTGTTGGTTGATCAAAGAAATGTTGAAACTCTATCAATGGTGATTAGGAATATTGGCAATACTTCATTGTGCAAAATGAGTTGATTCTTCAATCCTTATTTGTGAGGAAAGTGGTTTGTTATATAGAAAATGTGATTTGAAATGGACAATCAAGATTAAAAAATGTTAAATCAAGATGAACGGTTGAAAGTTGTTGAGAGGATTTAGACATGAATGATTTGTGCAAAGTAGATTGTACAATTTGTGTGATTGAAAAAATAGATTAAATAATCCGTGGGATTGAGAGATAGATTGATTACTTAGGAATTAGATTGATCAGTCAAGATTTAGATTGATCAATCAAGATTTAGATGGCTTAGTTAGGAAATTAGATGGCTTAGTTAGAAAATTAGATGGCTCAGTCAACAATCGTAATTTTCTCAATCAGAAAGTGGGTGAGGATAATTGATTAATTGATTTAATTAATTAATTCCTTTTTAGAGTTTAACATGCAAATCAACTTTGAATTTTGCAAACAAAGTTGCATTAGTTTGATTTGATTTTTGATAATGTTTTGAATAGTTTATTCAAATTATTCAAATTTGGAGGGAAAGTGAGTTAATTAAATTATTATGATTTAATAATTCAATAGACTTAGGGGAATAAAGTGATTTAGTGATGTAATTAAATAATTGGTGTTATATAACCAATAAGGATGAAATAAAGTAAGATTAGGACTTTATTAAATAAATGTAATTTATTTAATTGGTCGAAATGATGAAAATGTGAATTAATTAAATAAAATTGTTTTATTCAATTAATAGCAGAAATAGGGCTTTAGGACTTTATTAAATAAATAGAATTAGTCAAAATTGATGAAAAAGTTAATTAATTAAATAATGTCGTATCATTCAATTAATAGAGGAAATTAGGGTTTTTGATGTAATTGATGTGAAATGTAGTGGTGTTTGATGATAACGATGCTGATGATGTGAAAATGTCGTTTAGGGTGTGTGAGGTGTTATGTCAATTTTACATGTCTATATTTTCCCCTCTTTGAGACAAAGTATTGGTTGCTTTGTTTCAAAGATTCGATGTTAAGATAAATATTTTGAAAAAAATTATGCCCCACTGTGCCCTGATGGTCAATGAAATGATGGTAGGAATTTGTGTTGCCCCCTCAAGAGGTTGGCCAATTTTTTTGATTTTGAGGTCAAGTTCACGACACTATTCTATTTCAGTTCAGATGTGTTTAAGACAAAAATTAAGTCTATAGGTCCCTTGTTGCTCGTTTAAATGTTTCTAGGAGCTCCTAATTTGAACATAGGAAGGTTTCCTAAGTAAATTTTAGGGTTTCCTAGGTGAAAATAGGGTTTTCAAGGGTTAATATAGGTAATTAGGGTTCTAATTGCCTCATTTGTGCTTTAATCCTATAACAAAATCTTGTCTCTAGATTTTCCATTCTATTAGTTGTCAAGGAGAAATGTTAAGGATTCAGGGAGCCCCGCATCATTTGGACCTGGTTCGAGAGTTTGGACAGCCCAAAGGCATCAATGGCCCAGTATGTACCCTCTTACTTCTCATTTTTTGTCTTGTCATGTTCTCATAATTCATGTACAAAGTTCTCTAAGTCAACAACGAGGTTTTTAAGTTTTTTGTGCACTTGCATCATTTTCTACACATTTGACTTGTTGGAAAGCTCACACTTGCTCTAGGTCTTCACTCTTGTTTTAAGTTTTCACTTTTGAAATTTTCATTTGCTCTAGTTCCCCGCTTTTGAATGCTTTGAGATTGTTTCTACACCTTTGTGTTATTTCTATGCTTTTGATTTGAACCTTCACTTTTGATCTCTGTGCCTTTGAAAACTTCCCCCACCCTTGCCTTTTTCCCTCACTTTTGCTAATGTTTGCTTGCTTGTGCTAAATTTTGGTCTCTTTTTCCTGTTTGGAATCCTAAATCTCATTTCTTCATCTTTTTGTGTCATTTTGCACGTTTAGAGAAAAACCCTAACATAGTGGGTTAAAATGATTGCAGGTGGTCCTTAAACCACTGTAGTTGAGGGAGAGATGACCTCAAGGTATATTGTATCTAATTGCTCACTTTGATGTTTTGGAGTGAGATTTCCTAGATGTGGTCGGGCTTCGTCACATTTGTTATATGCCTCCCATCTGATTTCACACAACGATGATGACTATGCTCGTGGGGTGTGGTGGAATTCAAAGACTTCTTCATTCCATTTACCTATAGAAGAGGCCACTAGTACACTCGAGGATGTGTGGAGGATTCTTCACATTCCTATTCATGGTGAGCTTGTGACATACTATGTTCGGCGGGGTTCCCATGCCATGCGGCGTGTGTTGGGTGTCAAACACTTGGAGGTGCGACAATCTAAGATTGATTTTCCTGAGTTTGTTAGCAGTGCAAACCCTATTTCCCTCATTCTTTGCGGTTTGATTTCAGGGCTAGTTGTTCCCTATAAGAGAGGTCATTAGTTCCCTATTGGATGGGGTATTTGTATTGAGGGTATGTTTAAGCATGGGACTAGATATGCATGGGTTTATGTCTTCTTGCCCACGTCTATAGAGATATGCATGAGGTTGTATATTGAGGTGGGAAATCTATTTTTGTAGGTGTCCCTCTTTTGCACATATGGGCTTGGGAGCACATTACAGTTGCTCGATCAGATGGGATACATGATCATACTACTAGAGTTTTGTACTCATATCATTATGGAGATTTATTACACTACACCTTACCTGCAAATCTTTTGTATTGGCGTCGTGTGTTTGACCACATGCCAAGTTTTGTTTGGAGACCTCATATGGACTATGAGGCATGGATGGAGGATCTGGAGCAACTTGTTTACTATCATCAGACCAGATGGTTGATTGGTTGTTCTCATTCTCTTTTAGAGTGGTACTTACCAGATAGAGTTTGTTGGCATTTTGGGGAGAGGCAAGGTCGGTTTCCTGATACTTACGAGGCTCCGTTCAGTTAGACCACTAGAGAGGTCCGTGTATCGGGTCACCAGGAAAACAAAGATGCTACTTTTGCTACATTAAGAGCACTTGCCCCAATCAGATGGGGTTGGCTGGTTAGTTCAATAGATCTAGGTATCACACCCGATTTTGATTAGTGGTGGGCACAACACATGCCATTGAGGTTCACAGATCCTGGGGGTGATCTCGCCTTAGGCAGAGCAGGCATTACAGGTTGATGCGAGGAGCGACAATGCATTGAGGTTCTTGTAGAGCATCTGGGTAGGGTTCGATAGGATGGAGCACAAGGTGATCAGATGCAGGATCAGGGGCATGTTTCAGGTCAACCTCTACCACCTAGGGATGGAGGTGCTCAGTTAGGGATAGAGATAACATGATGATAGGCCTTGGAGGCACAAATTTGCATAATGATAGATGAGAGAGATACTGCTTAACATGAGCAAGATTGTTTCAGAGCAGAGTGAGACACTGAGATTGGTCATCGTCTCATGGTAGAGACACAGTTATAGGGTTTACTACTGATAGAGATAGTTTGAGGGCAGAGTGTGACAATATATGAGCTGAGGAATATCAGTTGTTATAGGTGTCGACATACTATCAGACCTTTTATGATGCTATAGTTCCTAAGGCTACTCGACGTTCATGGTTTGGAGAGCTTAGTGTTGTAGGAGGTGAAGGTGGCGAGCAGGGTTCTGTGAGATAGCCAAATCCATATGGTGATCTATAGCCTAGTCTATAGAGTCCTCCATGTCCTGTCAGACAGTGTTACATATGTACTTTGATCTTTATGATGTTCATTTCTTAGAGACATATTGCAAACATGACTTTTGTATATACATTCATCGGCCCAGTCGAGGCCTCATATATATGTATTATTTTGTATTATCCTATCACACTTGTTTTCATGATGATGATGTACTATGATATTATCCCTTTTTTATGATGATATATATGAGATATACCTTCTTAGATTCGACTCATTTATATGTTTATGTGATGATGTATGGATGATGATGTATGATGATATATGTTTTTATATTGTTTTGTACTTTTTTGATGTATGCATATGATGTGAATGGATGGAGTGATCATATTGATTTTACATGATGTTTATATTATGATGTTGATAATGATGGATGTATTCCCCATACATTGTACATTATGTTTTTATTGCTTTATTATCATCATGTTTTGTATTGACGACATTGTGGATGTAGGATAGATATGGTACTAACGATATTGTGATGCAGGATGGATGTCAGTTAGAAGAATTTTTTGATGATGGATATAAATTTTATGTTGTTAGTACTGATGAGTATTGATTTTTCTTTGCTCGGAGGCTTCACAATTTGAACAATCTTGTTTGATGTAGAAAACATATACGATGCACCAGGGTATTAATGACCAAGGTTACTTTGTATCCATTGCATGGAATTTGAGTCTACATACAAATAATATTCTTTCTCATACCAAACATATGAAAAATTTATTCAAATTATATCGTCGGGTTGTGTTAAAAACCTTTTGGACCAGTTTACACAAAGAGGTATAGAGCACCTAACATGCAACATCTTCATGAATTTTTTCAACACAATTTTCATACACTCAATAAAGAAAGTATTCGCCATGGTAATATTTCAAAAATATCTTACAAACAACTGTGATCACTTGGATTTTGCACCCTGTTGAATGCGAAATTCAACAATCCAGTGTAACATGGGAAGACCTCTCAAAGTGTGGGCTTTGATAAGTAGAGGTCAACCTTCGGAGAAGGCCGAATTCCTAGTTGGGCTATCATCTAAAACTACTGATTGTGAAGGAAAAGGGTAAGAGAGAATGCATGAAAATGAAAACTAAACCCTATGGTGATACACCTAAACATTACCTAGACTTGAAACTTAGATTTCATACACTTGCATACAATGACTGGAAAAACAACTTGCACAACCTATTTCTGTGTGCTTTGCATAATTTTTTTTATAAAAAGGCCTTACTACTTGAGTTCTTAGGAGGAAAAGACTTCACAACTAAAAAAAATCTTGCAATCTTGACATGGATTATAACCTGCAACATCACACCTTTCTGCAAGAAGGTACTAAAGCCATGGGAAAAAGTTAAGGGAAATGAATGTAATCTCACAATAACTTAATAAATCATGTGGAAATACACAATACTGTAGTAATAAGAAGGCAAAAAATACTCCATTCAATGATACCGAAAGTTATTTCTGATACTCATGTCCAAACTGTGAGTTACAAAAGGTTGCAAAAATTCTGCCAAAGGACTTCCAAAAGTCACTAGGTTTGAAAATTGCATAATGATAACTAACTCTCCAAAAGAGTAAAATGAGAATATATCCCAACTCCCAACTAGATCCACCAAAATAGCTCCTGGAAAATTCATCTCGGATGCCTCAGAAACCTATTTTTTAGCAACCAACACTCCTCCAAAAGAGCTCCAAACTGTTGAAACAATCAACCTTGACCATGTCAAATCATAAAAGTACTCCAAACTTGGTAAAAAATACCTAAATTCCCTCAAAGTGTCTCTCAACCTCTCAAAAGCAACTAAATTCTCTCTATATGCTTGGCACATGTTTTCCAACCTCTCTCAACCACTTCCAATATACTTGGCATGTTATTAAAATAAGCATATTCCCCACTTCTCATCTTGGCATGCGTTGAAAGTCTAAAGCATTTTGTTTTGCATTTAAAACAACATTATGCTTTTAGTGATTTATAAACACCACTAAAACATAATGTTTTACAATTTCAAAAGAATGCAAAAAAAATACAAGGCCTTTTTGACTCGGCCATAAAGAAGTCAACTACAAGTCTTTTTAAAAGACTCACACCATATAAACTTACTAAGGCATTTGAATAAGACTAATAGTGTTAACCCATGATGAAGATATTTATAATGTATATATTTTTTTTAAAATAAGGCAAAAAATCCTAACTCCATCGGCCTTCACGTAGGGTAAAAACCCTAAGACAAAAGGTAACCAAAACAAGATAACTTTATTCTACCTTTGAAGCATTCTTGAAGAAGTTGTGCGCTGCCATCGCCTCCATGCCGGGGTTTACTTTGAAGTTTATTATGGTGGATTTTGAGTGAACACAGTCGACATTTCCTTCATAATCTTCAACAAAGAATGACCTCCAGGCTCGGGTAAGCGTTTATCAACTATTTCTTTTCATCCTTGAAGAAATAAATACTCGTAATTGAGTCTATTTACAAGAATGTGATTATTTTTTCACCTTTCTTGCTTTCTCTATCATTTTCCATACAAATCCTGGAGATTACCTGCGCTTTTCTCAAAAATTTCATACATTTTTTGTATAAGAAATGGCCCTTTTGGCCGCGGCCATGCATTCCGTGTTGATTTTTCCCTTTTGATACTAGATTATAATATGAATGAGATTTCATGAAGGGGGTATTCGGCTAAAACAAGAGCTATCTTAGTCAATCGCTCCACAAGAAGATAATGCCCTATGAAAAAGTGATTTGTTAAATGATTCAATGCCATTGCATGGTACATGCATGACTCGAAGGCTCTATGCATTTTTCCCACTCATTCATTAAAAATTTCCATGGCTCGACCTTAATCCATAATGTTCTCTCCAAAGTTTGATCTCAAAATCCTTTGCTCTCATTCTGCAATATGCTCTTGTAAGGGTTTCATTCTTGGATTGTGAGTCAATAACCCTGTTGGAGGCTCTTACCGAACAGTGCCTTGCTAAACTATACTAGATCTTTCTACAGGATTTATGGCCACTCTCTGTGTACTCATTTCCTCTACAAACCTGTGTATTTATATTATTTGAAAATATCACTAATTCAAAAAAAGTGAGTTTTTTTGAATGTTTTGTTCCAATATAGAGGGTCCCCTCTTAATGTTTCATACCATGATTCTCCTTCTACATTTTTTTCAGGTATGAATTTGAATTCAAAAAAATAATCACCCTTCACAAGTGACATGTCCCCTTTGACACATAAAGAACATGGGTATTGAAAACTTGCATTATTATTTTGCTGTTGAGAATCCAATTGCTTCATATTGCTTGAGAAAATGATTTCAAGAAACCCCTTAATCTTCCTGAACTATCCCTCCCTAAAGACATTGTCCTCTTAATGTCATTAAGATTATTTCCATCCCTAATGATCTCTTTTACACTCTGTTCACTTACAACTTGGTCCTTTCTATCCAATAAGTTGCCTTCCTTGGCTCAATGAACACCCTAGAGGATCATCTGGGGTGGATATTGAATTCGTTACCTGCATAGCTCCTTCTGAGTCATCATTTATCAGCTACAAATTGCTTTATTGTCTAGATTAAACTTTGTGTCTCAACTTGCAGCTTATATCAAAGGGACCAAAGAATGTGATCATGTTCCAAAATTTCATAGTGTCTATTGACCTGTTTCTTAGATTGTATGCACTGTCTTAATCATTGTAAAATTCAGATCTTGGAATTATTCTTTTAATTGTGATGCCACTGTGCTTTGTGCTTGTTCTCCTTGACACAAAATGTTGTCCTTTTTATTTACTCATATGAAGGTCACCATAGATGGGTATCTTTTCTATATTGCATGTTTTGATCACTGCCAATTCCAATGCTTGAAAAATGTATAGGTCTGCTCTTTCTTTATAAATCATTGGCTTGAGGTGTTTGACCTATAAAGGATCTTGCACCAATACTCAATCACTACCCTTTCAATGTAGAAAACTGTACTCTCCTAATTCATGAATGTCCATTGTGAGATGAATAGTGAATATAAATCTCACATTTAAATGCAAGAGAGTAAAATGATGCATAACACCTGTTTCTTAGATTGTATTCCAGTGGCATTAATCATTGATTCACATTTGTTCCTATCAATTGACTTATCATACACCTATTTAATTTTAATGACAAGTATCAGTAAATCAACACCACTAGAGCACTTGTATCTCCTTACAGTAGCACTAACACCGTCTTACAAGGCTGCCATAATATGATTCCATTTAGCTTTTGTAGCTGTTCGAAGAAATACTTTGTGAACTCAAAATGTATGCTTGTTCATTATCATTGCATAATCATGTTGATATGATGCCCTTTCCCTCTTAAATAAGCTCAAATGAGCTCATTATTTGATAATTCAACATGCCGAGCTCAACCCTTGTGGGAGCCATGTTTAATCCACATGCTGAATTAAGACATGATTACACCTGTAGCTGCACATGAAGAAAACAAACTAGAAAAATATGTATATTTCAAGTGTATTTGATGGCTTCAATTTTTTCTCTGGAACATTCACGATATGAATGTTTGTTTAATGCAAATTGATATCGGTTTATATGTGCATAGGTAAGTGATCATTTATGGTATGCAACCTTTCATTGCTTAGAGTGTTGCTCTAACACATTGCTTTGAATTAATGCAGGAAATAGGAGTACAAGAGCTAGGAAGGACAAGTCAACTCGGGCAACAGTTGGATAAGAAGACACAACATAACCAATCATTCTCAGGCAATGACTGGTTACCCTCCCTACATGCACATTTTTTCCGTTCATTTACCTATTCCTATATATGTTTATTTTGATTTGCATTGAATAAGAAAAAGTTAAACTCACAGCTTGTGTGAGTCAAATGAACATTTATGCATTCAATAAAGATTAATTTTTTCAAAAAGATTTGTAAAAATATTTCTCATGTTTCATGCATCTGTATAAATGCAATGATTTAAATCTCTGTAATCTTTTAAGTTATTTCATTTGTGCACATGAATGCAATGTAAGGTAGATAAAAATGTACCATTTTCTTTTAAATATCATGTATGGGCTCTACCTGATTGAGCCATAGGTGAAAATCTAGTAACAACAACAAATTGAAATGATGCTCAATTGCCCCCATTCCTTCTTCTTTAAATCCTTATGGACATCCTCTAGAGATCCTAGGAATGAGTCAATAAAATAAATCAAAAAGATAAGACTATAAAAATATAAAAAACAAAGTTACAGTATCACTTGCCATATCTATTTGGGGTAGGGCTATTATCCGTTGTTGATCATATCTATCGTAGGAATAGATCCGTTAAGGCATATCTCACGATGTTGTTGGTGACTTGTAAAAAAGATAGGAAGTTGATACTTTGGATTTGTTTTAGTCTGTTTATAGTTGAATATTTTCAATTGTTTGCCTAAAATTTCTAGCTTTTGATGTTTGCTTTGTTTGTTTGTTTTTTTTTTTGTCAAAGGGTGAGGATGCCAATTTATTTATTATGAGTGAAAGGTTTATTGTGGATTGTGATGATGTAGATAAGAATTTTTAATTTTAAAAGTTTTATGATACTATTTTTGTTGTTTTCAAAGGACTAACTTAGGGCCTTGGGGGTTCATCAAAGATAAGCCTTTCCTATGTTGTACATATAGAGGCTCGTAGTCCACTTGGTTTGAACATTTTTTAGACTTGTCCATTTTGTGAATGTTTTTAGATTTTGAATTTTTGATAGTTTTTGAATTTTGAATTTTTTGACTAATGTTTTTAGATTTTTTAGTTTCTAAGGGGACTGACCTATGGTCTCAAGGGCTATTAATCCTTGCCTATATTGTACACACAGAGACCACATAGTTCGACTGTTTGACTCAAAGCATAATTTTTTTATTGGGTTTTTTAACAACATTGATAACTTGGATTGATATTCCACTTCTATTTCTAGAGGATATGTTGTGGGAAATATACTTGAAATAGTTGTGGGGTTCAAGAAAATGTTGATATCTTAGACTATTTGAGTGAAGGAATAATCCAATGCTGTTGTTTTTCTTTTGAATTTTTCCAAATGTTTTTATTTTTTGTTGTTTTCTAGATGTTTTTTAAATTTTTTCTTGTTTTGACCATGATAGGATGCTTAAAGATCTAACCCATGAACAAATTTGGGATGTTTCCTATAGTTGAAGACAAGACTACTTTCGTCAATCAGTAACAAGCCATGGTTGAATACATGTTTTTATTATGGAATGAATGAGTGGATGTTGTGAATAGTACCTATAGCTAATGATGTGAGTCTTATTCAAACATAGCACTTGCTTGCCAAGTTTTCACTACGGTACCTATTCTATGAGTGCCACAAAGTGGTTTTCACTCAAAAAATATTTTATTTCTCTTTATTATTTTTCTTGCTTTTTTGATTTTTTTTGCCTTTTTATCTTTTTGTGATTTTTTTGGATTTTTACCCTTTTGTCTGAGGTATTCTAACGTGCTTCATGTGTAGAAATTCTTGAGCTGGATGTTGTTCAATGGTTCAGCTAAAGGTTCTCCTTTAGGAGTAGCCAACTGATAGGACCCAGAGTCATAGCTTGCTGTTATGACGAATGGGCATAACCCGTTGGGTTCAAATTTGCCTTTGTCGACCTGATTTAGTTGTACCTTCTGATTCTCCTTGAGGACCAAATCACCAATTTGAAAGTTTTTGTCTTTTATTTTCTTGTCATAGCTTTGTTTGAGCCAACTTTGATAAACCTACATATGGTTTAATGCACTCAAACGCCTTTCATCTAGGAGCTCTAATTCATTTAGCCTGGATACCCTGTATTCTTCACTACTAACCATGCCTTTCAATGAGATTCACAATGAAGGGATTTCAACCTTGATAGGTAAGACTGCCTCTGATCCATAGACCGAGGAAAATGGTGTGGCACCTGTAGGTTTTCAGATGTTGGTTTGATAATCCCATAGGGCTGGGTTTAGCTATAAATACCAATCATGACCGACTTCAGTAACATTATTTTTTAGTATTTTCAATATGGTTTTGTTGGATGCCTCAGCCTGACCATTTCCTTGAGGATAGTAGGGAATGGAGAATCTATGTTGGATAGAGAATTTAGAACATAGTTCTTGGAAATATTGATTCTTGAATGGGGTGCCATTGTCCGTTATGATTATCTATGAAATTCCATACCTAAAAATTAGATAGTTCAAAATAAATTTTGATATCCGCTTTCTAGTGATTAGGTAAATGTAATTACCTCAATCCATTTAGTGAGGTAATATGCTGCTATGATAATGAACTTGTGTCCATTAGATGAAGTAGGTGAAATCTTACTTACCAGGTCTAATCCCCATTGTGAGAAAGGCCATGGTGTTGTGATGGGTCTCAACTCTTGTGCTGGTGCATGAACTAGGTCACCGTGCTGCTAGAATGGATGACACTTACAAGAATATTGAATACAATCTTGCTCCATGGAGGGCCAATAGTACCCTATTTTGAGCAACTTTTGGACTAGGTTAGGTCCACTAGAGTGGGACCCACAAATACCTTTGTGCACCTCTTGCAAGGTCATTTGTGCTTCTTCTGCATTAAGACACCAGAGTAACATACCATTTAGACTATGACAATATAGGGTATCTCCTAGGATTGTAAAGTGGTAAGTTCTACGAGTGAAGGTTTTCTTTTGGGTGGTTGTTAGGTCAGGTGGTATGATATTGTGTTGGATGTAGCCAAAGGTGTCTTGGTACCATGGGGAGTTAGAACCAACAACAACACATACCAATTCTAATTTCGAGATGTCGAATGTAGGTATGAGTAGTTGTTCAATGAGGAAATCATACTTAGGAACATTCTGTGGAATATCAAGTAGTGAGCCTGTTGTTTCCATTGCATCGTCATCTCTATTGTTGATCCAAGGAATTTTCTCAAAAGTTATTATAACAAAATACTCCTTGAAGCTTTCCACCATTTTTTTGTATGACATTAGCTTGACATCTTTTGTTTGGTACTCATCATGTACCTATCTGATCACTAGTTGAGAATCTTCGAAGATCTGTAGCTCTTTTATTTCCCATTCAATAGCCATTTTTAGCCCTGTGATCAAATTTTCATACTCTAAGATATTGTTGGTGCATGGAAATACGATCCTACATGCCTTGGGTATGTTATCTCCCTGTGGTGTGAGAAATAGAATACCTTCTCTTGAGCCATGTTGAGTGTGGGATCCATCAAAGTATAGGATCCAATGGCCTATCTGTTCTATCATCAAGATACTTTCATTTGTAAATTCCACTATGAGAGGTTTGTGATCATCTATGGGTGCTTCGACTAGATGGTCTACTATGATTTGTCCCTTGATGGCTCTTCTATCCACATACTCTATATCAAATTCGCTTAAAATCATTACCCATTTAGCAAGGTGGTCTGTTAGGGCTGATTTTTCTAGTAAGTAATCAACTTCACTTTCCTATTTAATATATAGTGCCTCAACTTTTGTGTCACAAATATAACTAAGAGACATGCTCATTCTATGGGTAAGTATTTCAAATCTTAGCCCACCAATGTTCGATTGATTTAGCTGGGCTATGAGAGCTCCCAATGTTGCTTGCATGGTAGACACGTAGAGCACCATTTTCTTCTCTGGGATAGGCATAATGAGTATAGGAGGAGTAAGTAGGTACTCCTTGACTCGTTGGAATGCTTGGTCACATCTTCCATCCCACTTGAAGGTGATATCCTTGTGTAGAAGATGAGTGAAGGGGTGACATTTATCTGCTAATTGTGTGATAAATCACCTGATTGATTATAACTTCCCTTGTAGACTTCTCAGTTGTTTTAGTGTTTTTGGTGGAGGCATCTCTAGTATAGCTTTTAAATTTGCAGGATCCAATTCAATCCCCCTTCTTGAAATTATGTACCCTAAAAACTTTCCAGATGTTACTTTGAACATGCACTTCTTAGGGTTGAGTCTTAGATTGTATTGTTCAAGCCGATCAAACACCCTTGCAAGATTTGACAAGTGATCTTCCCTTTTGAAGGACTTTTCTAGAATATCATCCACATAATCTTCCATGATAGTGTGTAGCATATCATGGAATATGGTTGTCATTTCTCTTTGATATGTTGCTCCTACGTTTTTTAATCCAGAGTACATTACATTCCAGCAAAAGGTCCCCCAAGCATAAGTAAATGCTATTTTGTGTTGATCTTCTGAAGAGATCTTGATCTGGTTATATCCGGTTAAACCATCCATTAAGGATAACATCTCATGCCCAACTCTTATATCCACAATCATGTTGATACTTGGCAATGGAAATCCATCCTTTGGACAAGCCTTGTTCAAGTCTCTAAATTTTGTGTAGATCCTTATGCCCCTAGTAGGTTTTGACACTAGTACTAGATTTGATATCCATTGTGGATAATTGATAGGTCTGATAAAATCCACATCTAGTAGTTTCTTTAGCTCTACCTTTACTAGTAATGCTATTTGAGGATGTATTTTTTGAGTTTTTGCTTGACATGCTTTTCTCTAGGGACTACATCTAAATGATGTCCCACCAATACCAGATCTAGTCGAGGCATATCAGCATAGGTCCAGACAAAATTTACCTTTCTATCATTGATGAATGCTATGAAATTTTCTATTTCTTCAGGATCAAGTTATGCTGTGTGGTATGTGATTTTTCGGATTCTCTGCAGTGCCAACATTTATTAACTCTGCTTCTACTAGAGCGTCGATCTTTCTTGGTACTTAGATATGGGAGATTGAACACTCCATCCTTGGGTGCCTCTGGAAAGTTTTCACCTTTGGATGCGTTTTTTAGTTTAATCTTTTTTGGATTTGATAGAGCCACACTGTGGTTTTCTCTAGGGGACCTCACTTTGATTTTATATTTTCCTTTTCATTTTTGTGACTAGAAGGTTCAATCTCTCCACCAAAGTATGCATCCTATTCAAGATCCATGATGAACCCTGATTTGTGATCTCCTACTAGTATGTATATTCGAAGTCCCATGAACTCTGTGATTGCCTCATTATTATGGAATCAATCGATAACAGGTGTATGTTGTTGTTGGCCCCAATCTATTAGTTGTGGGTAGTAGAGAGGTAGGCTATTGTCATTATCCATAAATATTACAGAGGTTGGAAAAATGGTTAGTATGGCTCAGGCATATTTTTCCCTTTGAGTGTCTAGGTCATCATTACTAGAAGTAGGGGAACTATATCCAGTGATGAAGGTGAATCCCATTCGTATTCGTTAGAATCTATCTCAGAGTAATAATAGAGATTGGAAGTGGTCTTAAGGGTTTGGAGAGGGAGCCTATCAATGCTAAAGTTGTCGAATAATTCTTTGATAGGTAATCATTGTCCATGATATGGTAGATATCCAGTGCCTTAATGCTAATAGAAGCTTATTGTTTCTCAAAAGAGGTTCATCCGATTTTTGGAGTAACCACGTCTTTTGGCTTATAACTTAGGCCCATATTTTTCTTTCTCTATTCTACTATGACAGGCTCCCACCTACCTTGTTTTTGTAGCCCGAGGTTGCCCATTCCATTGTATTCCATCTGTTTAGCTAGCTGGTAACCTTTACTACTAGGGTTTATTAAAAGGGTTTGTGACTGTTCTAGCTCTTCTTGGTCCTCTTTGTAAATAATGGATCATAACTAATTTTTGAATATCTCTTTGTATTTCAAGTCTCCCCACTTGGTAAAGATTGTGGGTTTGGTTATCATTTGCATCATCTGAGAAGACTTTATTTCTTCCAGACCTCAATAGATTTTAGGTGTTGGTGGGAGCATACCAATACAAAATACTTGGTTAAAGTGGTAATTATCATTACCCTTGTCAAGTAATTATACCTTGGTTTCCATTTTAGGTTTCTCACTTGATATGAACTTGGTTGAGGTTGATGGTAGCATGGAAGAATTGACATACGAGAATGAATGGAAGACTATGTTGTTGCTAGGTATCTGTTGGATCTTATTATACTTTTCTTCCAAATTTGCATAAAAGTAAAATCGTTTAGGATCAACATATAAGGTCACCTCTTTTCCTTCGTGGGGGAACTTTAGGCATTGATGGAAGGTTGAAGGGACTACTTGTAATGCGTGAATCCAAGGGCGTCCCAAGAATAGGTTATACGATAACTCAAGGTCAAGTACTTGACACATAGTTTTTGTGATGATTGGTCCTATCTACATTGGTAGCTTGATTGTTCCTTCAGAATTCCTTTCAAGGTCATCGTAGGCCATTATAGTAATGCTTCTTGATTTATCTATCACATCATCAGAATACCCCAACTGTTTGATGAATTTTATGGTACAAATGTTTAAACCCACACCATTATCTATTAATACCCGCTTGACCATGTTCTTGTGGGCATTGTTGTGAAATGAATTTAGTGGAAGGTCTTTCTCAGAAAAGACTAAATTATTACTAGCCGTGATTTTTCCAACCATGGCTTAGAATTGATTTGGGTCAAGATCATTAAGGACTGATGCTTCTAATGCTTTTTCAAGTATTTTCCTATGTGTGGGTGACAATTTTAACAACTCTAGGATTGAGATTAATGTAGGAGTCTTCTTTAGTTGGTCTACAATGCTATAGTCATTTGATGTCTTAGTTGTAGGTTTGGGTGGGACTCCTTGTATTGTAACTCTCCCTCAATGGGTATTTACATTGCAGTTGTCATCTCCACCTTGTATAGTGACTATATTTTCCCTATTGTCATCCAATTGTGAGAGGGTTCCTAAAACTGTGTCACCGTAGGTATAATTAGCATTATGGTAATCTTGATCCTTTCCTTTGTTATTCCTTTTAGTGTGGTTTGGGATTGGGTTGGTGTATATTTGACGGTCCTTGTTCCTGGGACAATTTTCAACATCTACTTCTCCTTTGTCTATCAAGTCTTGGATGAGGTGTTTGAGTCTCATGCAATTGTTGGTCATGTGTCCTTTGATCTTATAGAATTCACACAATTCTTGAAGCTAGGTTCCTCATAGTTCATGCGATCATTCACCTTGATGAGATTTTGTTGTACTAGTTTTTGCATGACTATTTCAAGTGACTCTCCTAGTACTATGAACTGTCTCCTAGGTTGATCGTATTGTCTCTGTTTCCCTCCTTGATTCATTTGTTGGTTAACTACTTGATTGTTCTTGGGATAGGCAAGTTGGTTGTTTTGTGTACTATTTGGAACATAGGTCACTTGTGCCACTTGTGTTTTATTTTGAGGTAAATTTTTTGCATGCTATAGGGTTCTTTCGTCAACCACTCCATCATTTGTAACATTCTTGTTCTTTACCCAGATCTTTGGTTTATCGTTTGAACTAGAGGGATTATATTTTGAGTTGTTCAATTTAAGGACTTATATTACAATGAGGGCTCTCTCAATATGTAATCCCTTTTTTATCGTTTGTTAAAATTCTACAAGACATAACATAGTGAGTTGGTAGTTGATCTCGAGTAGGAAATTTGAGATGAAGATGTCTACCAATTCCTTGTCAGGAATGGGCCATTTGCATCAACTAGCCTTGTGTCTCCATCTTTGTAAGTATGAGTTAGACTCTCCTTGAATCTGTTTGATTATGGATAAACTCGTGATGGTGATGTCTTTCTCTATGTTGAATGAGAATGGATTATGAAATTGCTAGATAGTTTTTCTAAGGTTTTAATTCCTGGTGATAGATGGGAAAACCACTCCATAACATGACGAGTAAGGCTACGTGGAAAGAACCTCATGAGGTAAGCGTCATTATTTTGTACCTCCATACATGATACTGAGAAGTCTCGTACATGCTCTATTGGATATCCTCTTCCTTTGTATTTGTCGAACTTGGGTATGTCAAAGTTTTTTGGTAAAGGTAGTGCAATGATGGAATGATCAAATGGGAATGGACATGTTTCTTGAAGGGTGTAGGTCTTCTTTGTTTTCCCTACCTACATTTATGATATTTTCTAATTCATTACCTCTAGTTGTAGTTCCATCTCTATTTTTGATACTTTTGTTTGCAAGTCTTGCATATAATAGCCTTGTTGTACTACCATGCTTTGGTCATAAATTGTATATAACGGGGGTATTGACCCTTGGTAGCTGGTTTGAACATATAGCGAGTTAGGTCCTTGCTGTGTGTAAGAAGGGTTCACTCCTTGTTGTTGGGATGAATTATACTGAAGTTTACCTTGTTGATGCATTAACAAGGCACCTTGTGGGTAGGACATATTGGAAAGGGTGCCCTATGGTACACCTTGCTATGAGGACAAACTATACTGAAGGTTTCCCTAATGGTCCATTGGCGGGTTACCTTGTTGATGGGATGAATGAAGAAGGGTACCATGTGACACACCTTATTGTTGGGATGAACTATACTAAATATTTCCCTGATGGTGCATTGGCGGGTTACCTTGTTGATGGGATGATTGAAGAAGGGTACCTTGCGGTACACCTTGTTTCTAGGATAGGCTATACTAAAGGTTTCCTTGATGGTGCATTGGCGGGTTACCTTGTTGATGGGATGAATGAAGAGGGGTGCCTTGTGGCACACCTTGTTGTTGGGACAAACTATACTGAAGGTTCCCCTGATGGTGCGTTGGCAGGTTACCTTGTTGATGGGATGACTGAAGAAGGGTACCTTGTAGTACACCTTGTTTCTTGGATGAACTATACTAAAGGTTCCCCTGATGGTGCATTGGTGGGTTACCTTGTTGATGGGATGACTGGAGAAGGGTGCCTTACAATATACCTTGTTGCTGAGACAGACTATACTGAATGTTTCCCTGATGGTGTGTTGGTGGGTTACCTTGTTGATGGGATGATTGGAGAAGGGTGCCTTACAATATACCTTGTTGCAGAGACAGACTATACTGAATGTTTCCCTGATGGTGTGTTGGTGGGTTACCTTGTTGATGGGATGATTGAAGAAGGGTACCATGTGGCACACATTGCTGTTGGGATGGACTATACTGAAGGTTTCCTTGATGGTGCATTGGTGGGTTACCTTGTTGATGAGATTATTGAAGAAGGGTACCATGTGGCACACCTTGCTGCTAGGATGGAATATACTAGAGGTTTCCCTAATGGTGCATTGGTGGGTTACCTTGTTGATGGGATGATTGAAGAAGGGTACCGTGTGGTACACCTTGTTGCTAGGATGAACTATACTGAATGTTTCCTTGATGGTGCATTGGTGGGTTACTTTATTGATGGGGCGAATGAAGAAGGGTACCATGTGGCACACCTTGTTGTTGGGTTGAACTATAATGAAGGTTTCCTTGATGGTGCGTTCGTAGGTTATCTTGTTGATGGGATGACTGAAGAAGGGTACCATGTGGCACACCTTGTTGTTGTGACTGATATGGAAGGGGACCTTGTGGTCTACCTTGTTGGTGGAATTGCTGATTGGGAAAGAGACCCTGTGGTCCACTTTGTTGGTGGTACTACTTTGGAAGGGGACCTTGTGGTCCACCATGTTGGTGGTACTGCATGTTTTGGGAAGGGTCAACATTCAAAGTGTTTTGAGGAACATATTGTCCTGGGGGTGGATTGTTGTTTTGTGGTACATACTAAGATGGACGTCCTTGGTATTATTGTGCTACTACTGCTTGTTTGATCTACACTAGTTTTTGATATAGATGTGTGAGGGGGAAAACCATTAGATGCAAACAAGATTAATGCAATGCACTAAGAATATATCTAATTCAAAACACTTAATCTAATATCTTATTCCATCACTCATGAAATGAACAATCTAAGCTATTGAAATTACATAATGAAATCCTAAGATTAACACAATGAATTCAAAGAAAAGGAGAGATATCCATCCCATGTTGGAGTGTGTTCGCATGATGTTAGATTATTTGTATCACTACGAAGCCTCCATAGTTCATGTACAAAAGCTTGAAGAATGATGCCTTGGTTGGTTGATCAAAGAAATGTTTGAAGCTCTAACAATGGTGGTTGTGAATGTCAGTAGTACTTCGTTGTGCAAATGATGTTGATTGTACGATCCTTATTTGTGAGGAAAGAGGTTTGTAATATAGAAAATGAGATTCAAAATGGATAATCAAGATCATTTTGGAGAATATGCAGATCAACAATCAAAATGTGTTGAGAGGATTTAGACATGAGAAGATTGTGCAAAGTATAGTACACAATTTGCGTCATTGAGGAATAGATTGGCTAGTCAAGGATTTGGATTGATCAGTCAGGATTTAGATGGCCTAGTTAGAAAATTGATGGACCAGTCAACAAATTAGATTGCTCAGTCAACAATCATAATTTTCTCAATCAGAAAGTGGGTGAGAAATCTGAATTAATTAATTTAATTAATTCCTTTTTGGAGTTGAACATGCAAATCAATTTTTGACTTTTGCAAATAAAGTTGCATTATTTTGATTTGATTTTTGATGATAATTTGAATAGTTTTATTCAAATTTTGGAGGGAAAGTGAGTTAATTAAATTATTATGATTTAATAATCCAATTAACTTATGGGAATAAAGTGATTTAGCGACGTAATTAAATAATTGGCATTATTTAATCAATCAAGATGAAATAAAGTGAGTTTAGGACTTCATTAAATAAACAAAATTTATTTTATTGGTCAAATATGATGAAAAAGTGAATTAACTAAATAATGTTATTTTATTTAATTAATAACATAATTAGGATTTTTAGGACTATTAAATAAATAAAATTTATTTAATTCGTCAAAATGATGAAAAGGTGAATTAATTAAATAATGTTGTATTATTCAATTAATAGTAGAATTAGTGTTTTGGATGTTGTTTGATGTTGTGTGATATTTTCGAGATGTTTCAGGATGTTGCGAGATGATTCCGAGATGTTGCGGGATAATTCCAAGATGTTCCAGGATGATTCTGAGATGTTGCGGGATGATTTCGAGATGTTCAGGGACATTGTGAGATGATTCTGAGATTATTGTTGGATAAGTTTGAGATGTTCTGGGACATTGTGAGATGATTTTGAGATGTTCTCAGACATTGCGAGATGATTTTGAGATGTTCTAGGATGTTGTTCAATGTTTTTTGATGATGAATTAATTAAATGATATTAAATCACTTAATTAATAGATGAATATGAGTGCCAAAATTCTAGTTCACAAGCTAGGACATTTTTGGGTGTCTACATTTTGCCCCTCTTTGATACAAAGTACCGGTTTCTTTGCTTCAAAGAAAATTTCGTCGGTATGCCCCAGTATGCCCCATAAAAGATAACATGGATGGTGTCCCCTTGGGAAATTTGGTGATTTTTTTTGGGTAATGAACCGATTTTTCTGATAAGATGATGTGATGCATTTAAGTGCAAGGACTTACCAAAGAAATAGTTGATTAGAAGAAAATGTTGGTAAGATTGAGAAGATAAAAGAAAGTGGATGATATTAGTCATTGATGAGTTAATTTCGCTTTGCTTGGGGGCTTCACAGTTTGAACAATCCTATTTGATGTAGCAAATAGATATGATTCACCAGGGTATTAATGACCAAGATGACTTTGTATCCATTGCATGGACTTTGACTCTACAAACAAGGAGTAATCTTGCTTATATCAGACATACGTAAACCCTGTAGAGTGTATGGGTGAGAAGATTTCAAACATGTCAGACTAGTAACACAAGAGGTATTAAGAACCTAACATGCCATTGCTACAAAAATTCCTTCAAAATGACTTCCACACACAGAACAAAGCAAGTATTCGCTGTGGTAGTATAACAAAAATATCCAGAAAACAACAAAATGAAATGATGCTCAATTTCCTTCATTCCTTCCTCCCTAAATCCTTATGGAAATCCTTGAGATATATTGGGAATGAGTCAATAAGGTAAATCAAAAAGATAAGATAACAAAAAGATAAAACAATGTTGTTGTATCACTTGCTCTATCTGTTATGGGACTATTATCCATTGTTGATCATGTCTATCATAGGAATGAATCCGTTAAGACATATCTCAAGATGTTGTTAGGAATTTCCAATAGATAGGAAGTTATACTTGGCTTTGTTCTTGTCTATTTGCATTCAAATCTTTGTGATTGTTTGCTTGAAAGTTCTAGCTTTTGATGTTTGCTTTGTTTGTTTGTCTGTTTTGTCAAAGGGTGAGTGTGATGATCTGTTTATTATGGATGAATTTTTATTGTGGATAGGTGATGGTGGAAATATAATTTTTGAGATTTTTCAAATGTTTTTGTGCTTTTTGATATTTATTTGATGTTGTTTTTGTTGTGTTTTCAAGATATCTGAATGCTTTTGTTTTGTTGATTATCGAGGAGCTATGGTGAGGATTTGGGGGCCTCACATTGTGTGGATGCATTTAAAGAGTTTGGATGTTCTGTAGGAATCAGTGTCCTAACATGCACCTTTTTTCTTCTTGTTTTCATCTTGTTATGTTCTCGTATTGCATGTACAAAGTTCATAGAGTCAAAAGCAAATTTTTGATGATTTATCTTGTTTGGAAAATTTAACTACACAAAAATTGAAAACCACATACACCATTGCAAATTTCATGAAATTCTATCCCATTTAAAAAAAAAAGCATTGAAAAATACTTTCGTATGACCAAGATATGGTCATTTGAAGATAGGGTAAAAAAAATCCCGATTACCAGTCAATAGCGAAGCTTTTCTAATTTTAGAGCATCTGCATTGTTTTCCTTGTATTTTCTAAGTAGGAAGCTCGTCCTTGACCCTAAAATCCACACACTTGCTATAAAACCTCACACTTGACTTAAAACCTTGCATCTGATTCATGCACTTGCTCTAAAAGCTTGCTTCTACTCTAAAACCTTGCATTTGTTTGTTGTTTGACTATTTCTGCGCCCTTGATAAAGAACCTCACCCTTGCTATAAAACCTTGCATTTGATTTTCTTGCCCTTGCTTTGAAACCTCACCCTTACTTTAAAAGCTCGCTTTTGTTTGTTGTTTTATGAGCATTTTCTCTAAACCCTTGCATTTGACTTAAACTCTTGCATGTGCTTTTGTTTCATTTAAAAATTGCTAGAATTTTCTTGTTTTTCATCCTAAATGTGGTTTGTTATCATTTTTTGTGTCGTTTTATGTTGCTTTACATTTGAAAGTTCACTATTGCTTTTATTTTTTTCTTTTGACACTTAGTTTTGTGCTTTTGCTTGTTTTGTGAATGTTTTTGGATTTTGTCTTTTCGAATTTGTTTGGATTTTGTGTTTTTGACTAAGTTGAAAGAAAAGATGATAAACAACCTAAGGGGACTGATCTAAGGCCTCAGGGGCTAATCATAGATAAGCCTTGCCTACGTTGTACACATAGAGACCATGTAGTTTGACCGTTTGACTCAAAGCATAATCTATTTTTGGGATAAACAACATTGATAGCTTGGATTGATTTTCCACTTATGTGTCTAGAGGATATGTTGTGAGAATCTACTTGAAATAGCTATGGGGTTCAATGAAATGTTGATATCTTAGACTATTTGAGTGAAGGAATAATCCAACGATGTTGTTTTGTTTTTGATGTTTTTCAAATATTTTTGATTTTTGATAATTTTTATATTTTTAGAGTTTTTCCCTTTTGCCTGGGGTGTAAGATGTTGAAAACTTGGATTGATACTTCAATTTTATTTTTTTAGAGGATATGTTGTGGAAAATCTTACTTGAACTAGCTGTGGATTTAAAACAACTATTGATATCTTAGAATTTTTGAGTGAAGGAATAATCCACGTTGTCATCATCTTTGAAGGTTACCTTGGTAGTGCATTGGCAGTACACCATGTTGTTGGGATGAATTGTTTTGAAGGTTACCCTAATAGTGCATTGGTGGTATACCTTGTTGTTGGGATAAATGTCTAGATCACACTGTGAGTTAGAAGACATAGATCAAGATTTATTCTGAGGCAAGATGCAAGCATTTCCCCCAGTGTCTAGCAATGTAGGTGATAGATTATCTTGTGATAGGATAACATGTTTGCATAGAGTATTCCCTTTTGGACATTGCCTCATTGCTCAAATAATGCTAGATAGGATAGGATCAATGATAGTGACCCATGTCAAGATGTTTTCTATAAGCCAGTGTAAAGCGTTCACCACACATTTGTCAAGATCAAGATACGTTGGATTTTGAAAACAATGGCTTGGATTTATCATGGATATGCTGAGATGCTTCCACCTGAAATGGTGCACGTAGATGCTCGATTCTACACATGATGTCTATTTTCCAAGTTTTCATCATGGTACTTGTCCAAAGTGCCACCATAGTGGTTTTCACTAAGGACGATTTTTCTCTTGACTATTGTCTTGATTTTTTGATGTCACACAAAATGCTTATTTACCAGGTTTTCATCATGGTGACAATTTTTTGCTCATGTTGAAGCACTTGGTGGTGTTGATGTAGATACTGCTAGTGTTGATATGGTTGTTTTTGTTGTTGTAATGATGTCCCAAAGATATCCCTCTTGGAGGAGTTGTTTTGCTAGGATATAGGCTCTTGAATGTAACCCATGCTAATTATTATTTTCTTTGTCAATACCAAAGTTAACGTTACCTTGATGCACACATCGTGATAGAGTGAACTTAGAGTCCTTATGATAAAGAGTTTCTACCAACACATGGTCAATGTGATATTTGGATATCATGGATGGAAAAATAAATTGAGGGATATGATATTTAGATGGATTGGTCGACAATTTGGAACCTCTAACTCTCCAAACTTGGGATGATGAGTAATGATGGGTGGATATGGAGATTCGATTGGGACCAATATCTTGATATACCTTGTAGTTTTCTTTTGAAGCTTTATTTTGTATTATTGGACATCTTTGATAGATGAACTTCCCTTTTTTATTTTTCCTTATAGTTTCTTTGACTAATGGAGTTTGATAGGGATGATTTTCCTGCTTTTTATTTTGTATCCATTTGAATTTTTCTTTGTTGATTCTTTTGCTTCAATGACTTGTTTTGTTCCTGGGTATAGCTTTTTCTCTTGTTTTTGGTCCCAATCAGAGGGTTGAAATATTTGTGGATGATGATTCTTGACATGGCTAGTTGTAGTGTTGAGAGAAATTTTATCATAAGGACTCTTCATGCTCTCTATGTTGATGCTTGCATTAGGTAAAATTGCCCCCAGTATTATAGAGGTATCCCTGATATGTTTGGATCCCTCAATTGCTGAATAACCAAGACCTTGGTGCTTAGGATTTCCAATAATTTGTACTAGTTCTAGGATATCCTATTCATGTAGGCCTATTCCTTTGCCTTGATAAATCATATGTTGAAAAATTTCATTTGCAATAGGATATATCTTACCTTGGAAACAAGGTGTTATTACTTCTCTTCTTTGTTGTGGATCTTCAAATGTGATAACCTCCTTATTGATATGATCCTTCATATGTGGGATAACTTATTGATATATATCTTTGGCTTGATACTGTGAAATATCAGATTTTGATGACCCTTCAAAATATATTGGTGCGTCTTTGAATGGTGTATACCCACTGCTCTGTTGCTTAGGATTGTCCATTATCTTTGATGATTTCAAGATATTGTGTTCCATATTTTCATACTCAATGTATTCAACCCACCTGGAGGATGTTTCTAATTTTAATACTTCTTCTTGAATAATTTTTGAAATGTCTATAGATTCTTCCATACTTTGATCATGTGTAAAGATGTTAAGAGTAGGTGACTCTTGTTCCTTGATAATTTTCATCAAGAGTATGAGACTCTTGTCTTGGATGAAGATCATCTACATGTCCATTAGGAGAAATCATCCCATGAGTAGGTGTATTTTTCTTGGCATATGGATGTGTTCTTTTGGAAAACCTTGAATGTCTTGGAAGATATCTGCCAAGTCATTGTAGTATTTTGATGATAGAGATTATTGATCTTGAATTTATGTGATCATTTTCAATATGCTTTGGATCACATTCTTGACATGGATGAATTTCAAAGAAAGGTTTTCTTGTGAAGGATCCTTGGATTTCCTCAAAATGTGGGCATGGGTGATAACTCTTGGCTTGGATTTTCTACATTTTTCATAAGTGTTGGATTAAGAGTTTCTTGACCATCAATATGTACTGCCATGAGAATGGATGATGCCAATATATTTTGGACTGGATCATTGCTAGAATTGGGTGATTGAGTTTGATCATGCTTGGGATTAAATTCTTGATGTATTTCCTCTTTCTCACTAGATGATGTTGTGATCAGTGGTAGATAGCTCTTGATCATTGTTTTCAACTTTTGAGGTTGAGATATTTCCATTGTTGTCATTGGTAGATGGCCCTTGAATTTCATTTTAAATAGCTATTTCTCCTTGATCAATGAGGTCTTGGATGAGGTTTTTGAGTGTAGCACATCTGTTCATTGGGACCCTTGATTTTGTGGTACTCACATTGTTCGTACTTGTTATACCAACGGAGTTTAAAGTTTGGTTCACCATAAGTTGGACCATCATTGATTTTGATAATTTCTTGTTGTACTAGTTTTTCCATGATTACCTCTAAAGTCTCTCCCAAAGGGATGAATTTCCTTCCTAGTTGGTGACCTTTCCTCTATGGCTTTTCTTGATTGTTTTGCTATTGATTTTGCAAAACTCCTTGATATTGTGTTTGAGGTACATTTTGATATTGTTTATGAGGTGCACCTTGGCATTGCAGAACCTCTTGATACTATGATTGAGGTACATTTTGATATTGCACTTGTGGTACACCTTGGTGTTGTGATACTTCTTGATACTGTGGATATTGGAAGTGTTGTTGATGTGGATATTGAGGTATTTTTGGAATGATGTTCGTTGGTTGTGGATATGTAATGTTCTAACATTACACATGACATTAGCAATACATCAAATTTCAATTTTGATTAAGTTACTCAAGATCTCTCTCAATTTTATTTAGGGTGATTTGATGTTTTGGACTTATTCCTTGATGGTGATTTTGAAACCCTTGATGTTGTTTCCCTACTTGATGTTGTGGCCTTGATAAGAGTGATTTGGGTAATAGATCGACATGTTTTGTGTATGTTATGATACTCAATACCTTATCATAATGCCACTTGGTTTATATCCTCATGGGTCCCTTCCGCTGTTTGTGGTGTTTGTTGGTGGGATACTGGTGTTGTTCTTGCTTGCTTCCATTTTATTCCTATGTTGTGATCTTGTAGTTGTCATAAAACAACTGCCAAGATTTTTGTGACTATTTTCATAACTCCTTAGTCTCTAGAGAAGATTTGGCCTATTGATGCAAAGCGTAGATAGAAAAAGTCTAGTCTATTTTGGTGGGCGCAATATCTTCTCTAGATGAACCCTTTGGTGAACTTTTTTGTGGGGAAATTCTTTGGAAGGTGGAGTATGGACTTTCGCTTAATTATCTTGCTTTCTCTGGTCCTAAGGATCTTTTGCTTGACAAAACACATGAGGGATGCATGTCTATTGCCATGCAGGTGGTGGTAATGTATAATGTCTATTGCCACAAAGCTGGTTTACAATTTCTGAGAGGAACTATTTTTTGCTGAAATCACATATTTTTAGAAAATATAATGATTTAAGCCTTAAAAAGTTCCATTTTAAGGATTCCAATTGAAGAGGGTTTGATCAAACCACCTTAGATCAAACCCCCTTAGATAGAACCTCGCTAGTTTTAAACCATACCTATAAATGAGTCTCCTTTACACCTATCAAAATGCTGATAAAAAATCACTTTTGATTTACCTTTTGGGGGATCAAATGAATTCATTTAAAATTTATTTGAAATTATTATGGTAGTCCTCAGAATGAGCTATATATTTTGGTTTTATTATGTATATGTTTTAATAGTTTTATTAAACATAGGTTTTTCACCGAAAATAAAGCTCTTTGTTCTGCACATGTGGAAAAATAGCATATTATCAAAATAAATTTTGGAAAAATATGTTCAGGCTGGGTATTCATGTCCTCGATCCATTAGAAAAAATAAAATTGAATTTTGATACATACAGAAAAAAGTTATGTTGTATACGGTCCGCCTATGTATGAATTGTAATTGGTTTGACTTCGAAACTTGATTGAGGAAAAAATATTCAATAAAAAACTATAAAACCAAATGAAAGTGCTAGATATCATAGTTAAAAATATAAATTTTAAAAAATTAGAATTTTATCCTTCATACAAAAAAAGTTATGTTGTATACGGTGAGCGTCACTCGTTAAAAATTTTGTTTTAAAAAAAAAACTAGTTTTCGAAGGAGAAGGAAAAATAAGTGCAATCTAATTCCAAAAAAATGAAAAAAATATATTTAGAATCTATAGACAAAATGCCACAAAACACTAATTTTCATCATCTTCAAATTCCTCACGGTTTAGCCGCTATAGGAGCCCGAAAGTGAAGATTTAGTTAAAAAAAATAGTTTGGTGACCAGTTTGCCCAAAAATTGTAAACCAGTATTGTGGGCTCACGGGTCTTTCGGCTACTATGTTTGCTTTATCTTCCCCTTTGTATAAGATGATTGATGTGGTGAGAAACTAGCGGGGTGTTTCGTTCTTCTCAAATATGAAGGTTCTCAAACTACTTATGATGTTAGTTTTTTCACCTTCAATGTATGTGAGACTAGGTTGAAGGATTGGTGCTACAAGGTTCGGTTGCTGAACTAGAGCATTCGGTCACCAGATGGTCATAAAGTGTAATGGTTTTTTGAGATGGTTGCTATGAAGCTCAAAACCCTAAGTTTGAGTGTTGTTTTGGAATGGTGCTACTTTTCAAAAATAAAAATGTTGAGGAACTAGGGTCGATATTTCACTTCCTTGTCTAGAGGATATGTTGCAGGAAAGCTTACTTGAACTATCTGCGAGTTCCAAGGAACTGTTGATATCATAGGAGCTTGAGTGAAGGAATGATCCCAATGGTTTGTTTAATTTTGATTTCTAATAAGTAGGATGGAAATAATGGATGAGGGACTATGTGACTTATCTGGTTTTCCAATTGTCTTGTTTGAATAATGATCCTATAAATAAACTTGATTTATTTTCCCCAAGTTTTGTGTGTTATTGTCAAAAGCAATGTTTTCTCAGACAAAAGTGGGAATTTTTTGGAAAATGCAAGGATCTTAGTAGCAAGTGTGACAGTTTCTCAGAAGAAAATGCAAGGGAATAAAAGAAAGTGCGTGGTTCCTGCAACAAGTGCTCAGTTTTTGTCAAATGCAATTAATTTTCATCAGTAGCTTTTTTGGGACAGAGAGAAAATGCAATGAATTTTTGGCTACTGCTCAGAAATTGTGGCAACTGCACTGAAATTTTGTGCAAATGCAATGAAATTTTGGCAACTACTCAGAAACTGTGATGACTTGCACTAGAATTTTGTGCGAATGTGGTTTATGTGTTTTTTGTTTCCAGTTTTAAACAATCTTTTCTTGGATTTTTACAAGTTTAAATTTGGTTCTTCTCTCAACTTTTCTATGTTTGGAGTATGGCAAGTGATAAAACACCACTTGGACTGACTCAACAAGCATGGACTTATGTGACCTTCATGTCTATAACTTAAGTTGTGAAATCACAACACCCAAGCCATAGTTCCCAAATGTTTGCTTTGATCAATGCAACCTAAAATAAAAGATGAAATATTCGAAAACCTTTAAGGAAAAATCCTTTCAAGGAGTGGAAACATAAGGAATCTTTCACAAGTATACACTAATTCAAAGGGTTTATGATTCAACCATCGTGTTTGATGTTTGTTTGGATGTGTTCTTTTCCTTTAAATCAAGCACATAATTTGATGTCAAGATTGTTTTGAATGTAATTGGCAAGTTTAACAAAAACAAGCATTTACAACCCTAGTGGATAGAAATCATTCTTTTAGGTAGGCCTGCCTCTTGCCTCAAAGGGATGATTTTACATGCAACTTATGGCACGAGTTTGTAGTTAGACTTGGCAAGTAACTTCTTGGAAGTAAATTCTAATGCACCGCTTTCAAAGATTTTTTTTGGATAATAGGGCGACTTCTAAAAAAAATTGTCTCTTAGTCATAACTGTGAACACAAAAAGTTGACACTCGCCCGTTGGCCACTTAAGGCTCTTTAACCATTCCCATTCCACTTGAGGAATGGAATTAGGTTCATTCTGTTGTCAGCATGGCTTGAAGCTAATTTCTTATGATTGCGCAACATTTGATATATCCTGCTAGTAAACATGCTTTGATACCTTGTAATGAGTTCTTCAATGCATGATGTGTCTCAAAGCAAGCCCCCTCTTTAAGGTAAAATTTGAAAAGAAAATATGAAGCTCAATTTTTCTTTTCGCTCACCCAAGATCGCTAAAAGGTGTGAGGGGAGAAGATAAAACACTTTAGCTTTCCAAACACTGAATTCACAACAAACACTTCATAGAAAATTGATTCTTTTTAAACACCTCAAGCGGTGTTATCCCCAAAAATATGTGAATAACTTAAAACAAATTTCTCTTTTTAATTGCACCAATATGAAGTATTTAGGATATCAATCAAATTAAGATAGCAATGGTGCAAGAAAAAGGAAAAAAATTGTTCATTTTTAAGCCCAAACTTGAGTGTTTCTAAGAAAAAAAATTTAGTCTTTAATTTGGTCAATAAAAGTACAACAAGCGTGCGTTAACAAAAGAAATCGTTTGGCATTTGTTCTTTTTATGCACTAAAATCAAAGTTCCTAATTATGAAAAACTTGGAAAAGTTCATTTTTAGAGCACCTTATTTGAAATGTTTAGTTTGTAGGGTTCTTTTTAAGCTTTGAAATGAAAATTCCTAACTTAGAAAGCTTTAAAATGGTTTATTTTAGAGCACGAAAAATGAAGTGTTCATTTGAGTTGTTCTTTTTAATCACCAAATAAAGATTCCTAATTTAAGAAAGATTTGAAATTGTTCTTTTTAGAGCCTTTAAACAACGTGTGTTTCTTCTTTTTAAAGCACCCAAATAAATATTCCTAACTTAAGAAAGATGTTTTGTAGATCTAGAATTCTTCGACCATCTATCTTCCCTAAAAAAAATAAGTTGTTGTCTCTCAAATTCTGCATACAAACATGTTAGCACCTATTACACATTCAAAAATAGGCACATGTTAGCAAAAAAATCAATTGTAAAAGTACAGATTCCGTGCACTGGTCTGTGAGAGAAATTGCTCAGGAATTTTTGAAATAACGCCCTTGTTAGAATCAAATTCTCAATTCTCAGAGCAAGTGTGCCCGTTGTCAGAATCAAATGCAAGGTTTTCAAAGCAGATGCTCAATTTTTTTTGTAAAAGTACAGTTCTTATTGGCATCCTCTAATGATTCAACAACTAAGCCCTTAAAGTTGTAACTCAGAGACTAGACATTTGTACTAAATAACTATCTTTCTCATCATGAAGGTTCATTTAATTGTCAACCCATGGAAATGAACTTGAAATGGGTCAACACTATATGTGCACTAGGTTTCTATTGTAGCCATATTCATTCTATAACTAGGAAAGCCATGATGTTGAAAGTAAATTTCTTGAAAGGAAGTAACATAAGCACTAAGCATAAACCAACAACTTTACTGAACTAAAATGCATGACAGAAATAGAAAACTCATCAAACAGATAGAAAACTACTCTATTTGCTTTGGTTGTAGGAACAGTCACATAATAGAATTTTAGTGTCTGCAGGAACAAACAGTTGGTAGAATTATAACTATTACTAAATAGAAAAGTAATGACTGAGCTAACAGATGGAATCCTCACCAAGTGGGCTCCCTTGGGTGAGTTTCCTTTGAAACTAAATAAGATGCAACAAACTTATAATATCATTTTATTCATTGAAAGTGCGATTACAATGGAACAACAACATATCTGTATTTCTTAAAAAACTAGGAATGCAAGTACAACATCAGAACAATCAACCTTCTAAGAAGGAGTATCTCATTATTATTTATAGGAATAAAACTAATAACTAACTAAAAAACTAGGCAGTCAACTCCAACAAGTTAGGAGGACACCACTTATTGAAAGCATAGAAAGAGGAAAGGAGGTTATGCATGCACATGATTTGGTCAAGCTAGTCTTGTCTGAACACAAATTTAGCATAACAACACCTATATTTTCTCAACTAACAACTATTATCATTAAAAAGGTAGTTACAATCTTTCATTTGACTAGGAATTTCCCTCCATTGAGAGTTTTCCCTCTATTGACCTTTTAATAATCACCCTTTTGACCTTTTTTGGCAATCGACCAACTAGTAGGAACTTCTTCTACTTTGTAGGCTTCATTGATATTAGCATCTTAATTGTGAACTTGCATAATATCATCAACACACACAAACAATTGTATATCCATAATTATCTTAAAACAACATCCATTTATCCACATGTAAAACCAACATAGATTAATCCATATAACACATTAATATTATGAAAAATCACAAGGATGAACTTATGCCCAAGCTTCTCAAATCTAGGGAAATAACATAAAGGATGCCAACAATCAAGTGCCAAAGTCTATAGTATTATCAATGAAGGTATGATAATCCCTATCAAAATTGAGCCATTAATTGGACTCATCATTGCCCCAAACTTAATGTTTTGATGGTCCTCCAGCAGATTAAGCTCCATTCCTTTGCCTAGTCAAAGTTATGAAATCAATAGCTGCCAATTGTCCCACATCAGACTCTGCAGTATTAGAATTGGAACCCCAATAAAATCTATACTTCTTTTCCAACCTGTCCCACCTTGCTCTTTCCACAACAATATCATACTTATAATATTTGTAGTCTGACATAGGCCACAATAACATAGGTGGTTGGAATGTCAATGGAAGCCAATAGTGTTGTTGCATTATTTAAATTTGAATATACCTAGGAATCCTTTTACATGTCGCAACATAATTTTGCAAAGAATGGGGTTCAACCTGTTGCAATTGTTTTGTCAAACTATTCCATATGATAGGTACCCCAACACTGCCTTTTTTGCAGTATCAACCATTTTTTCATATTCCTGGTATACTTCATCCCTAACAGGCATGATTCTACTCTTGTAATCCAAATGATGAACGATTTTGTGCCATGTAAATTAAATGTTAGAAGAATCATTGGATTCAGCTATGATAGCCAAAGAGGTGTGGAGTTCCCTTTCCTTGTATGTTCTAAACTGTTGTCCCCAACTAATTTCATTCTGTATCTAGGACATAAATGCCCTCAAATGGATATCCCCAATATACAACAGTGGGTTCTAGTTGTGATCATTAGGTACAACATAATTATGCAAATATAGCTCATAGAGAAAATCTTTAACTTCAATGGGAGAAGACTGACAAGCTAAGAAAAACTCATGTGGAGTTGCAATAGTAGGATTCAAACCTGAAACAATCCTTGAAAATTTGAAAGAAAGATGGAACTCCTTTAAGTGTAGTGTATACACTCTCGGAGGGGTCCTACATGCCAACATTTGTGGCACCAAAACTACCACATTATCCACTTTATCTTTCAATGCAACAATTTCTGCATTTTTCTCCTTAATTTATGCATCTTTCTTTTTTAATTTTTCCTGTAACTTGCATTTCTCTCTTCTCCATTCTCTTTATTTTTATTGCATCTCCTTCCAAAAATTTAGAGCTATAGACACCCATGAAGAAGTGGGTCTATGCATTCCAACAATGATTTTTCCTTGTGTTGGCTTCACATATTCAACTAGTTTTATACCAATAAGGAGCAATGGTTCTTGTTGCTCATCAAACCAAGATTCAACCCACTCTACAACTTGGTGTTCATCATAACCTAGCCCTATCACTAGTTCTTGTTGTTTGACTTGTTCTGCAACAACAACAAGTTTTTCCAACCCAATGTCTAGTTGCTCCATAGGTGTCTCTGTCAAATCTATACTTTCCTACACTCTAGGAGTCTCTTCCTTCTTCTCAACTACTTTATTGAGTCTTCATATCCTTCTTGGAGTCTCATCAGTAGTGGACTTGGTTATTCTTGATTTCTTTGGTGGACTTTTTTTTTTTCATTGCGGCTGCAAGAACCTCAACTTCTATGACTGCAAGAATTTCAAATTCCAAATTTTTTCACTTCCTAGGGCTAGGGTTTATTTTCATAGGCTCTTTATTCTTATCCTTTCCTTTGATACTCCCATCTTCACTCAATTTTTCCTTCTCTTGCCTAGCAACAACTCTAGTGTGTGGTGTATTTCTAGGAAGAATATTAATATGAGGGCATGAAGGTGAACTCTCTTCATCTGTGTGCTCAAAGTTAGAAGAAATCACTTCGGCTGTAAGAGGGTTTTCACTAGATGCTACTCTAGAAGCTGAGGTTCCCTGAGTGATCTTAATAAACCTCACACCTTCACTAACCCTATGAGCTAAGGGTTGACCTCTAGGGTTTACATTTTCCAGTCTAAATTGATCAATGCTCTTAAATTCTTTCCATGTCATTTCAGATACTGCTTGCAGAGATTTTTCAACTAAAAAATTTATCAAACAATGGTGAGAAACAAAATTATCCCTACCTTTTTATGTTTTAGCTATCATAATTGAATGGAGATTTCTCAGCACATTAGGCACACTCATTCTTCTCCCATGCCTCATATGATTCAAAAGTTTGAACTACACAGAATGGAGGCATGATTGGTAGCTTTCACAGGTGAGATATTTAACAATGTGGAAAACAAATTGCTTCCATGGCTCAGGTAGAGAGGTCCTCCCCATTCCTTTCTTATCAATAACTAGTAGGGGATCACTAGGTTCAGTGAACTCTACCCTAGCTGACCTTGCATTCCTGGAAGCAGGGTATGGTTCTCCACTGGTAGGAAATCTTGTTACCTCAACAATTCTTTCCTTTGTGGCTTGAACTTCTAGCCCTTTAACCATTTCTTTTTCATCAGAAAGTGTCTGGGAAAAATCCAGAGCAATACCTTCATTGAAACTATCCAATTTCAAAAAATAGTCTAACCACCCATAATTCTTGAACTCAACAAGAGAAAGTGCATCCTGCAATAACACATCATGAACCGTAGGTTCATTTCTAATTAGCTGGCCTCCCATTGTTTCTGTCTACTATCAGGCAATACCTTTGCAATATTTCCTTTACCTGCAATCCCTCTCTAAAAACCCAATTTCACAACTTCCTAAAAATTTTCTCCAATATTAATGCCAATATCATGTGACTTTCAATTTACCTCCGTGGCATTATTAAAATTATGACTAAGGAAAGAAGAAAACATAAATGAAAGGTATCATTTAAGAAAAATGATGGTAGTTCAGTGTCCTATCACACATGCAAGTTGTCATTTCAAATTCAAATTTGCTAACATGTATGACACACAAACAAAAAGGTTTACATTCCCCCCCAACCTAAATTAGACATGTGTCCTCATAGGCTGGGATATAATTATGATTTGATAGGGAAAAGTATAGATATGTGCCATGTAAGAAAAATCAACATTAATATACAACAATTAATTTGAATGCGTTTAAAATAATTAAAGGATAACAAATTGCAATGCACACACCTAAAAACATGGAGTGTCGGTTGCAAAAAATGTGGATAGAAGTACAAGTTACATGGAAAGTACCATTGAAAAATTAATTGAATTGATGATGGAATGAAGTGATGTGATGGTGAAGTTTTGGAAGAGAGAAAGTTGGAGATGAATGGGCGAATGAATTGATGGAGAATATGGAGTAGTTGATTCCCACAAAAGTAGAAATATTTATTATGATGTGGCATATACCTCGATTAGACAGAAGGAGGGACACTAGGTTCGCTTCCTTTGGCTGTAGGAAGTTTGGCAGTTGGTGTTGAACACATTACTACAAGAATTATTGCTTGGAAGTTGGCTTGTGATATAACTTGAGGTGATGACTGTTGACAAGTAGCTTGAATCTAACAGGGTCAATAGTTGTGAGTTGAACAACTCCATTGGAAAAGACTTCAAAAAATTCATATGGTCCCAACCACCTAGTTTGTAGCTTGCCTACATTATCTTGATATCTGGAATCATAAAGGAGTTCCCAGTCACCTGGCTGGAACCTCTTGTCCTTTATGAATTTGTCATGCCATTTGATTCTCTAATTTTGCACTATCTCAGTATGATGAAGGGCTGAATTTCTCATTTCATCCAAAGCATTTAGCTGCATGATTCTATCATTTCATTTCATCCCAAGATCAAGTGTGGTTCTAAGAGTTTAATGCTCAAATTCTATGGGCATCATAGCTTTATTTCTATACAGTAATTTAAAAGGAGTGAACCTAGTGGTTGTCTTCCAACCAGTCCTATAGGCCCAGACAACTTTTGGCAACCTATTCACCCAATCTTTTCTATGAATAGCCACTAATTTGGTCAAAATAACCTCTATTTCCACATTGGTCACCTCAGCCTACCCATTGGCTTGAGGGTGATAGGGGGTAGATTTCGTATGCCTTATATTATATTCATTGACCGATACTGTTACAAGAGTTGATGTAAATTGATCCCCCTGATCTGTCACTATGTCTCTAGGAACCCCATATCATGTGAAGATTTCCTCATATAGGAATTCTGCAACCTTATTATCTCTAGCATGTTTCATAGCTTTAACCTCGACCCACTTGGTCACATAGTCAGTGCAAACCAAGATGTAGGATTTATCAAATGGTGTGATGACAACTTGGGGTACAAAGGCATCTCATCAGATTTAGTTGGCTAGCCCATCCTCTGACATCTATCACACTTCCTAGTATATTTACCTGTATCTTTATGAAGTGTGGGCCAGTAATATCTTGTATTAAGAATCTTCATTGCTGTCCTCTTAGCTACAAAATTCCCTCCATAGGGTTCATTGTGACATGCATGCAGTATATCATATGTCTCATCCTCTCTTACACATCTCCTCATCACATGATCTGGTTCAGTATAGAATAGACATCCTGCAATCCATGAGAAAGGAAAAGTTTTCTCAATAAGAACCCTTCTCTCCTTTTGAGAGAAATGAGGAGGAACTCTCCTTGTAACTAGATAATTGGCTATATCTGCATGCCAAGGTGTGGATACTGATGGAAAATAATTTTTCATCTAGGAAGGAGTCATCAATGACTTGAGTGTCCTCCGATGTAGTCAATCTTGAGATAAAGTCTGCTACAACATTTTATTTCCTTGGCTTTTCTATGATGGTGATATCAAACTCCTGCATGAGTAGCAACCATCTTGCTAATCTTCCTATAATTAAGGGCTTATTCATTAGATACTTTATGGCTGCATGGTTTGTATGGACAAATATTTGGTACCCAGTGATATAATGTTTGAACTTATTGAGGGCATAAATGATTGACAACATCTCCTTTTCTATCACAGTGTAGTTAAACTCCACTCCTTGTAGGCTTTTGCTGACAAAGTAGATTGCATTCTCAATGGTTCCCTCTTTTTGTCCCAAGATAGATCCTATGGCATAATCAGATGCATCTGTATGAATATGGAAAGGGAGTTCCCAATTAGGTCCTTTGAGCATAGGAGCATGTGTTAAGGCTTCTTTCAAATTAAAGAATGCTTTGTCACAATCTTCTGTCCACTAGAACTCAACATCTTTAGTCAAAAGACTATAGAGTGATGCTGCCATTTTACTGAAATCCTTGATGAAACACCTATAATAGCTAGCATGACCCAAAAAACTCCTAACATCTTTTTGCTTTGTAGGAATGGAGAGATTGGTAATTACCTCCTTCTTGCATCATCATGAAGCATGTCTTATTGTTTAAGGACAAATTATGGTCTTCACATCTTTGTAGAACCTTCCTTAGGTTTTCCGTTTCTTCATCAAAATCAGCACCATAAGTTGTGAAATCATCCATGTAGGTTTCCATGCACTCATGTGAAATATCTGAGAAGATACTAAAGACTGCTCTCTGGAAAGTTGTAGGTGCATTGCAAAGACCAAATGGAAGCACTGAATAGGCATAAATTCCACAAGGACAAGTAAAAGTTGTCTTCTCTTGGTCCTCAGGTGCAATTTGTATTTGATTATAGCCACTGAACCCATCTAAGAATGAAAAATACTTCTTGCTTGCAAGTGAATCAAATACTTGATCTATGAAAGGAAGAGGAAAGTGATCCTTTTTGGTGGCAAAATTTAATTCTCTATAGTCAATACAAACTCTCCATTTAACTCCATTTTTAGGAACAATCACCAAAGGAGAAACCCATTGGCTATCTAAGATAGGGTAGATGAATCTGAAATCCAATAACTTATGTAGTTCTCCTTTGACAATCTCCCTTAATGGAGGATTGATCCTCCTTTGTGGTTGCCTTACTGGTGTGCAACCATCTCTAATATAGATCCTATGAGTACATAGTTTAGGATCTAATCCTTTCATGTCATGGTAATCCCATGCAAATGTAGGTTGATGCTTTTGTAAAAGTTTGTCAGGGATAGCTGCTGCTTTTGAGTAAGCTTGTTATTAATGTTCAAATGTTTACCTTCTGAAACTTGCACCTGTGTTATACACTCTATCATGGTTGTTTCACCGATGCATGCCATTTTTAGTTCATGTGGCAGCAATGTATGAGACATTCCAGTTGTTGTAAGAATTTTAGGTGCAGGAAGAGCGAGCATAAGTGTCTGTAGTGGAGCAACATAACCAGTCTCAGGAGCAGGTGATTCTTCATGTATTTCATAATTGTTCTGAATTATATGGGACAATATTTCATCCTCTTCATGCAGCTGCATGAAAGGACTTCTACCAATCATCATGAGTTGTACTACTGAATTAATCTCCTTAGCTTCTTCACCAACATTTGGTCAAACAGAATTATCCATATCATGGGATGGCTGAGCAAGAGGATAAAGAGCAAGCTTTTTAGTACTTCTTCCATCAGAAATAGTCATGTCCCCTATCTGACATCCAATGTAGGCATCTATTGTAGCCAACCATGGCCTTCCTAGAATAACGGGATACCCTCCTAATGTACCTATAGGGGAAAGGATCATGAAATCTGTTGGATATTCCCAAGAGTCTAGAATAACAAGGTCTTCCACAAAACCATCAGGTTTGACAATAGAACTGTCAGCAAGCTACACGACCGTAGGAGTAGGTCTCAGATTTGTAACATTCAGCTGCCCTAGGATATCCCTATTCATCACATTAATAGCTACCCCCAAGTCTATTAGAGCATTATTTATTTGGATCCCATTTATGATGACTTCAACTATAGGACTACTTGGGTTAGTGTATTTAGGAGAAATGACTTTCCCAAGCATGATATTTGCCAACTGCCCTACTACAGGATAGTGGTGGGGTCTTTCTTTTTCCTCCCAATCTTTGTAAGGCATGCTTCCTTTATTTCCTTATCATATATGGGGACAACGTTTATGGCATGGAACAAAGGTATCTTGACACATGTGTTTTAGCTGATCCAAAATATCAATGTTGTTTCCTCCTTTTGCTTAACAACTTCTAACCTTTGAGGAAATGGTGGTTCAGGACCAGACTGTTGAATTGGTTCAGGATTGGTAGGCACACTTAACTGAGTAGGTGCATGAGATGGATTTTATGCTTCTCCTCTTCCACAAGAAACTAAATGATAATAGGGGTGGAGGGTGATGGAAAAGTGGTTCTTGAACACAGATGAATATTACTCAAACTCATAGAATAGGTAGTATATTGGTTTGGATCCGCAAAATAGACTGGCTTGTGCTATGGTTTATTATTTGGGTTGGGTGTGGGTTGAGTTGGTAACTAAGTAGGTCTAGGTGTGCTAGTATTTGAGTAAGGAGGGGGCATTATTACAAGTTGTTGAGGCTGTGGAGGTTGCTGCATGTAACTAGTTGACTAGTTTGGCCATTGCTGCCCTCCCCTCCATTGGGTTGTCTCCTTCCAGTTTCCTTGAGGTTGCTACTAATTTCCCAAGTTTTGCTGCCACTGGGGTGAAATATTTTGTTAATTAGGCCAAGTATTTGGAGGATTGTTCCAAGGTTGTGGTGGATAACCTCCAAATTTTGATGGATATTGGGGCTGCCATTGATTACCAGATGCATAAGAATTCATGTAGGGTCCATTAAAAGATAATGGGTCTGGTGGCATACCTTGTCTTGGAGCCCATGGCCTTCTTTGTGGAACATAGAAAACTTGATCTTCATCTCCCTCAATTGGCTTGAATTCAGGTGAAATGTGCTTGCTATCAATATTAGCCACCATTTTGCATTTGCAGTCCTTCTTTCTTTGCCTGCAATGAGGACAATATTCTACCAACATTGCCTCTGCCTCCTCATGTTTCTTCTTTTCTTGAAGTGTATCTAGTTGAGTTTCCATATTATTTATGATGTCTTGCTTGAAGTCTAATAGTAATCGAGTGATTTTCATCCTTGAAACTCCATAAACAAAATATTTACCCATAAAAGATTGGTAAGCTCTCCCTTTCTTTATAGTTTCTTTGGAGTAATTTTGACATATCTTCTTAATAACATCCCAAGGCACTTGGGTGATATCTCCTTCTCTAATCAAATCCAGAGCATCAACACAACTCTCACTAATTCCCCTAAGGAAGAGAAAATTTTGAGATTCTTCATTGAGTGCATGGCGTGGAGATTTCTTTAGACTAAACTGGTACCTTGATAGATAGTCCTCCAAATTTTCATCCTCCTTTTGTTGCATCCTAAAGGTATCACCTCCTCTCATATCACTAACTCCACAATATTCTTTATAATTTTCAAGAAAATTTTCCTTCATCTCATCCCAACTATTTATAGTATTCCTTCCTAAGTTCATAAACCACCTTAATGTAGCTTCTTTCAAAGTAGTAGGAAAAAACTTAAGCCTATGAGCATCAGTAGTGTAATCATAGCTTCTACAGAGTATATCAAATTCAAATAGGAAAGTGTCTAGGTCCTCTATTACAAGTCCACATAATTTAGGAAGAATTGAAGCCAAAATTTTCTTGAGGTTATCAACATCATTTTATGGAGGGATAGGGAAATGAAAGGTTGGTTGGTTAGACTGAATTGGGGCAACCATATTTTCTTGATGGATTATCAGAGAAAATGGGTTCTCTATTAGGTTTTGGGCAACTTGTTCTTCAGAAGAAGTTTCAGAACTGGCCAAATTTGGAAATGCATCTGCAAAAGGGTTTACTTCTTCTTCTTCTAGAAAATTTTAAAACTCAACTAGTTGGTTATCAGGTTTATGTTCATTAGGAAGGAATCTCCCTAAAGCATCTATTATCCCACCCCTATGCATACAATATTACTTAGTACCAGCTCAGCTAACACAAAGAATTTGGTGAAAGAATAGTGGGTCATTACTTATTCTAATGAAGGGTATGTTGAAAAAAAACTTCTAAAATACCAAAAACATGAAAGAAATTGGAAATGACTCTGAAATACTTCCTAGTTTGACACCATCCCCGACAAAGACACCAAAAATGTTGGCCTCCTTTAATGATTCAACAACTAATCCCTTAAAGCTATAACTTAGAGACTGGAAATATGTACTGAATAACTATCTTTCTCATCATGAAGGTTCATTTAATTGTCAACCCAAGGGCGTGAACTTGAAATGGGTCAATAGTATATGTGCACTAGGTTTCTATTGTAGCCATATTCATTCTATAACTAGGAAATTCATGATGTTGAAAGTAAATTGATTGAAAGAAAGTAACATAAACACTAAGCATAAACCAACAACTTTACTGAACTGAAATGCATGAAAAAAATAGAAATCTCAACAAACAAACATGAAACTACTCTATCTACTTTGGCTGTAGGAATAGTCACAAAATGGAATTCTAGTGGCTACAAGAACAAATAGTTGCCATAATTGTAACTATTACTAAACATAAAAGTAATGAATGAGCTAACGGATGGAATCCTCACCAAGTGGGCCCCCTTGGGTGAGTTTCCCTTGAAACTAAATCTGATGTAGCAAACTTATAATATCATTTTATTCATTGAAACTGCGATTACGATGGAACAACAACATATCTATATTTCTTAAAAAACTAGGAATGCAAGTACAACATAAAAAAACCCAATCTTTTGAGAAGGAGTATCTCTTTATTATTTATAGGAAGAAAACTAATAACTAACTAACAAACTAGGCAGTCAACTCCAACAAGTTAGGAGAACACCACTTATTGAAAGCATAGAAAGAGGAAAGGAGGTTATGCATGCACAGGATTTGGTCAAGCCAGTCTTGCCCGAATGCAGATTTAGCATAACAACACCTCCTATATTTACTCAACTAACAAATACGATCATTAAAAATGCAGTTACTATCTTTCATTTGACTATAAATTTCCCTCCATTGACCTTTTAAGAATCATCCTTTTGACTTCTTTTGGCAACCGACCAGTTGGCATGAACTTATTCTAATTTGTAGGCTTCATTCATATCAACATCTTAATTGTGAACTTGCATAATAACATTAGCACGCACAAACAATTGCATATCCTTAATTATCTTAAAACAACATCCATTCATCCACAGGTAAAATCAACATAGATTAATCCACATAGCACATTAATATTATAAAACATTCACAAGGATGAACTTATGCCCAAGGTTCTCAAATCTAGGGAAATAACATAAAGGATGCCAACAACCAGGAGCCAAAGTCTATAGTATTATCAAATTTTTTATGATAATCCATTCTAAAATTTATCCATTAATTGGACTCATCATTTCTCATGTTAGATGCTCAGTTTTCAAAGCAGATGCACAATTTTCTTGATAGGCAATTGTGATATTTTTCTAGGAAGTGCGTGAAACATTTTTCAAAAGTGCTTCAGAACCCTGCAACTTCAATTTAACTCATAAAAATGTTAGTCGTGAGGACCGTGGTCCCATCGGGCATGCCGAAATGTGTGAGGGGGAAAACCATTAGATGCAAACAAGATTAATGTAATGAACTAAGAATATATCTAATTCAAAACACTTAATCTAAGATCTTATTCCATCACTCATGAAATGAACAATATAAGCTATTGAAATTACGTAATGAAATCCTAAGATTAACACAATGAATTCAAAGAAAAGGAGAGATTTCCATCCCATGTTAGAGTGTGTTCGAATGATGTTGGTCGAATGATGTTGGATTTTTCATATCATTGCGAAGCCTCCATAGTTCATGTGTAAAATTTTGAAGAACGATGCCTTGGTTGGTTGATCAAAGAAATGTTTGAAGCTCTAACAATGGTGGTTGTGAATTTCAGTAGTACTTCGTTGTGGAAATGATGTTGATTCTCTGATCCTTATTTTTGAGGAAATAGGTTTGTTATATAGAAAATGAGATTCGAAATGGACGATCAAGATAGTGTTGGAGAATATCCAGATCAATGATCAAAATGTGTTGAGAGGATTTAGACATGAGAAGATTGTGCAAAGTAGATTGCTCAATTTGTGTGATTGAGGAATAGATTGGCTAGTCAAGGATTAGATTGATTAGTTAGGATTTAGATTGATCAACCAAGATTTAGATGGCCTAGTTAGGAAATTGATGGATTAGTCAGCATTTTTTTTTTAGACTATAGAAATCGGGTAGCACAACCCCCTATAAACTTAGTGCGCCTAGTAAAATTTTTAACGTGACTGACAATGTTGGTGCAACACGCCCTCTTGTACCATGGGGGTGGGGGTTACTAGACCTCGTGACCAACCTCCTGGAACAGGAAAGGTTTAGCCAACCGAGCTAGAGCCCCCACACCGATCAATCAACAAATTAGATTGCTCAGTCAAGAATCATAATTTTCTCAATTAGAAAGTGGGTGGGAAATATGAATTAATTGATTTAATTAATTAATTCCTTTTTGGAGTTGAACATGCAAATGAATTTTTGACTTTTGCAAATAAAGTTGCATTAGTTTGATTTGATTTTTGATGATAATTTGAATAGTTTTATTCAAGTTCTGGAGAGAAAGTGAGTTAATTAATTTATTATGATTTAATAATCCAATTAACTTATGGGAATAAAGTAATTTAGTGACGTAATTAAATAATTGGCGTTATTCAATCAATCAGGATGAAATAGAGCGAGTTTAGGACTTCATTTAATAAATGAAATTTATTTAATTGGTAAAAAAATGATGAAAATATGAATTAATTAAATAATATAGTTTTATTTAATTAATAGAAGAATTAGGGTTTTTAGGACTTTATTAAATAAAAGAAATTGTTTAATTCATCAAAAATTATGAAAAGTGAATTAATTAAATAATGTTGTATTATTCAATTAATAATAGAATTAGGGTTTTGAGGACTATTAAATAAATGAAATTTATTTAATTTGTTAGAAATGATGAAAAAGTGAATTAATTAAATAATGTTTTATTATTCAATTAATAACAAAATTAGTGTTTCAGATGTTGTTTGATGTTGTGTGATGTTTCTGAGATGTTCTAGGATGTTGCCGGATGATTGTGAGAGGTTGTGGGATGATTCTGAGATGTTTTGGGATGATTTCAAGATGTTCTCGGACATTGCGAGATGATTCTAATATGTTCTAGGATGTTGTTCAATGATATTTGTTGATGAATTAATTAGATAACATTTGTTAAATCACTTAATTAATAAACGAATATGAGTGCCAAAATGCTAGTTCACAAGCTAGGACATTTTTAGGTGTCTACAGTGGGTTTTCCATGGGTTGACCATTGTTTTGTGAGAATACAAGTGGTATATTTGGAATCTCCATGGGTTCGGTTATCTATCTCACAACTGAGTTATCCCCTAAGGGAATAAGGTTAGGATCTTTGAGAGCCTCCACGCTAAAATCTACGGGTAGTTTAGCACCACTCTGTGCTAACTTGAAGAAGTATGAATTTGGGTCCTTTCTCAACAATTTGTCCATTAGTTTGAGAAATTTTGGGTTATTGGAGTGTTCAAATAGTTCCTCATCATTTATTTCCTCCTTAGTGTCCACCTCCTCTATGATCACTCTTTTTGGGTCTTGGTTGTTTTGTTCTATCACTTCTTCTCGTTTGCGGTTTAGCTCTTCCTCACTAAATGTGTCTCTATACATGGGTCTCTTTTGGTGTGTTTCAAGGTCATTTGGTCTATGGCTCCATGGACTAACTTTGTCATTCGTGGTGTTTTTCAGTGGGATTCCAGTGTTGTTCTTGTTTGCTTCCATGTTCTTCCTATGTTGTGATCTTGTAGTTGTCATAAACAACTTTACGAATGTTTTCGTGACTCTTAGCTATGAAAAAAGAATGTGCTTGTTTAGGATTTTTCTATTTTCTAAAGAAAAAATGAAATTTGCTTTTGCTTTTAGTGCATAAAATCTAAGGATGGATGGCCCATGGAAAATTGCAAATAGAAATGTTCTAGTCAATTTTGACGAGTGTGATATCTCCTTAAGATGTACCCTTTAGCAAAATTTAGGGTAGGGCGGTTCTTTGGAAGATGAAGTATGGATTTCCACTTAAGTATTTTGCTCTTGCCGAATCTAAGGATTTTTATCTTGCTGTAGATCATGAGGGGTGTATATCTATTTCCATGCAGGGGGTGGTAACATGGGTTTTTCGGATGCTAGGTCTGCTTTCTCTTCCTCTTTGTCTTAGATTTTTGTTGTGTTTCTCCACTGGTTGGGTGTTTCATTCTTCTAAAATATGAAGGTTCTTAAACTGCTAATGATATCAGTTTGTTCACCTTCAATGTGTGTGTGTGAGACTAGGTTGGAGGATTGGTGCTACAAGGTTCAGTTGTTGAACCGGTGCAACTGGTCACCAAATGGTGAGACAATGAAATTATGGATGTTTTGGTATGGTTTGTTATGAAGCTCAAGACCCTAAGGTTTGAGTTCTATTTGGAAGTGACACTATCTTTGGAACTCAAAATGCTAAGGGGCCTGGATTGATATCTCATTTCTCCTTCTAGAGGATATGTTGTGGGAAAGCTTACTTGAACTATCTATGAGTTCCAAGTAATTATTGATATCTTAGAAGTGTGAGTGAGGGAATAATCTAGGTTTGTGTGTTTTGATTCTGTTTCCAAAAGTAGGATGGAATGTGAATAGTGGATGAATGACTATATGAATTATCTGGTTTTCCAATTTTTTTGTTCTAACAAGGATCTTGTAAGCAGCTTTGGTTTGTTTTTCCCAATTGTCAGCAGGATAGAGCAATAGTGCTGGTTTTTGAGCAAAGGCGCAAAATTGTGAGCAAGAGCAGCCGAATTTATCAAGTGTAGCCTAAAATGTGTCAAGTGCATGGGTTTTTGAAAAGTAGGTGTGAGTTGGAATGAAAAGTGTGGATTCTACGTTTTTGTCAGATGCAATGATTACTCAGGCAAAAGTGAGTTTCTTTTGGCAATGGAGAGCAGATTCCTAGCAAGTGCGCTAGTTTCTTAGAAGCAAGTGTGAGAAAATAAGATCAAGTGTGTAGTTTTTGTCAAATGCAAACAATTTTCATCAATGAAGTTTCTGAGACAAAGAGCAAATGTAATGAATATTTAGCAACTGCGGTAGAAAATGGGGCATCTGTGTTGGAATTTTGTGCAAAGGCGACCTCTGTGTGTTTTGTTTCTAGTTTGAGAAATCTTTCTCCAGATATTTGCAAGTTCAAGTTGTTTTTTCCCTCAATTTCTCTATTTTTGGAGTATGGAAAGTGATACAACAATGTTTGTCTAACTCAAAAAGCATGGACTTTATGTGACCTTCATGTCTATTGCTTTAAGTTTTGAAATCATGATACCCAAGCCATAGTCTCCAAATGTTTACTTTGATCCAATGCAACCTGAAATAAAATCTTGTATATTCAAAAGCCTTTAAGGAAAATCCTTTGAAGGAGTGCAAACATAGGGCTTCTTTTACAAGCATACACTAATTTAAAGGGTTTGTGATTCAACCATCATGTTTAATGTTTGTTTCAATGTGTTCTATTTAGATCAAGTGCGGATTTTGATGTCAAGTTTGTTTTGAATGTTTTTGGAAGTTTTACATAAACAAACATTTACAACCCTAGGTATAGAAACCATTATTTTAGGTAGGCTTGCCTCATGCCATGAAGGGATGATTTTACATGAAAATTATGGCGCAAGCCTAAATTCAGACATGGCAAGTAAATTTTCAGAAGTAAATTCCAATGCACCACTTTCAAAGAGTGTTTTTGGCTAAAGGGATAGCTTCTAAAATAATTTGGCTCTTAGTAATTTTTTGGGATTATTATTTTTGGATCCCTATGCATGCATCGTTTTGCTCAATTAAGAGGTCTCCCAACCCTTGTGGGTTTTCTTACATATCACACAGATACTGGGGGAGACTAAAATCAGTATAGGCCAACAATGCTCGGCTGGTGAGAACTTTCCTCACTCCCATAATTATTTATATAGCGGTCCAGAATGAGAGTACCACTTGGGTCACCTATGAGTTCTCTGGCATGAGATGTGTCTCAATAGGCAGGTACTCTAAAAGGTATGCTTTGAAAATAAAGGTGTGAAGCTCAAGATATTTTCGCGCACCCAAGATCGCCAAAAGGTGTGAGGGGAGAAGACAATCATCTACCTTGCCAAAAAAAAAATGCATGACATACAATTCATAGAAATTTAATTCTTTTTAAGCACCTCGAGTGGTACTATCACCAAAAATATGTGAATAAGATATTAGTGATTATTTTTAATTGCATCCAATGGAAGTGTTCTAGACATTAGTCAATATCATAGCAAAGGTGCAAGAAAAAATAATGATTTGTCCATTTTAAGCCCAAATTTGAGTGTTTCTAAATTGGTCCTAGTCTTATTTGGTCAACAAAGTGAATTTGAGCATGCATCAACAAAAATAAATTGTTATGGTAAAAAAAAGAAATTAAAACCCCAAATGTTTAATTTGAAAGACTAAAAATCTTTTAGATCACCAAATTACTTTGTTTGTTTGTTCTATTTATGCACCAAGTGAAAAAATCTCTAACTATGAAAACTTGGAAAGAGTTCAGTTTAGAGCACTTAAACAAAAAAAATTGTTTGTAGGGTTCATTTTAAGCACTAAAATTAAAGGATTCCTAACTTTAAGAAATATTTGGAAATGATTCTTTCTAGAGCACTAAAACAAAATGTGTTGTTGTAGGGTTCATTTTAAGTACTGAAATTGAAATATTCCTAACTTAATAAGCATACAAAATTTGAAATCCTTTGACCATTCGTCTTCCCTAAAACAAACATGTTAGTGATTTCTCAATCTTGCACACACAAATGTTAATACCTATCACACATCCAAAATCAGGCATTCGTTAGTGAAAAAAATAAATTTCAGTTAACAAATCTTAGACATAGGTTTGACAGAGCAAAAGCGCTAAAAAATCAGTAAGTGTGCCCTCTATTAGAGAGAAAAAGTGCAAATAATCTGCAAGTGCACCCTTTGTCAACAATCAAATTCACTAAAAATTATCAAGTGCACAAAAATCATGGTCAAGTGCACAGTTTTTAGAGTCAAGTGCGCAGATTTCTTGACAAGCAAGTGTGAACTTTTTTGGAATAGTGCATGAAACGTTTTCAAAAGGGATTCAAAAAATTGCAACTTCAATTCAAACTCATAGAAACTTTAGTAGTTAGGACCGTGGTCCAACTGGGCATGCCAAAATGTGTGAGGGGGAAAATCATAGAAGTCTAGATCAGATAAACGTAATTGAAATATAATCTAATCTAAGTCAAGAAAAACTAATTTAGATCTATTTCTACACTCATGAAATGTAATTATAAAGCTAAAGAATTCAAAACGTTATTGAAATAAAATAGTAAACAAGAATTCAACACGATAAAATCTTACCATCCAATGTCAGAGTGTATTCATCTGATAGATTGTTCATATCACCGCAAAGCCTCCATTCTTGTGTGCGAGAAGATTTTGATGCATTTGTGTGTTAGTTGATCGAAGAAATGTTGAAGCTCTATCAATGGTGATTAGGAATATTGGTAGTAATTTATTGTACAAAATGAGTTGATTCTTCGATCCGTGTTTGTGAGGAAAGAGGTTTGTTATATAGAAAAGGTGATTCAAAATGGACAATCAGGATTAAACAATTTTAAATTAAGATTGATGGTTGAAAGGTGTTGACATGAATGATTTGTGCAAAGTAGATTGCATAATTTGTGTGATTGAAGAAATAGATTGAATAATCTATGGGATTGAGAGATAGATTGATTAGTTAGGAATTAGATTGATCAATTAGGATTTAGATTGATCAGTCAGGATTTAGATTGCTTCGTCAGGAAATTAGATGGCCTAGTTAGCAAATTAGATGGCTCAGTCAACAATCATAATTTGCTCAATCAAAAAGTGGGTGAGGATAATTGATTAATTGATTTAATTAATTAATTCCTTTTTGGAGTTGAACATGCAAATCAAGTTTGAATTTTGCAAACAAAGTTGCATTAGTTTGATTTGATTTTTGATAATGTTTTGAATAGTTTATTCAAATTATTCAAATTTAGAGGGAAATTGAGTTAGTTAAATTATTATGATTTAATAATTCAATCGACTTAGGGGAATAAAGTGATTTAGTGACGTAATTAAATAATTGGTGCTATTTAACTAATCAAGACGAAATAAAGCGAGATTAGGAATTTATTAAAAATAAATTTAATTTATTTAATTGGTCAAAATGATGAAAACGTGAATTAATTAAACAATGTCATTTTATTCAATTAATAGAAAAAATAGGGTTTTAGGACTTTATTAAATAAATGGAATTTACTTAATTAGTCAAAAATGATGAAAAAGTGAATTAATTAAACAATGTCATATTATTACATTAATCGAGGCAATTAGGGTTTTGGATGTAATTGATGTGAAATATAGTGGTGTTTGATGATAATGATGCCAATGATATGAAAATGTCATTTAGGGTGTGTGATAGGTGTTAGGTCAATTTTACATGTCTACACTCCTAAGTCACCTCTCATTATAGGACCTCCTAAACCTCCAGGTGCTATCTTAAACTTTGCAAGACAACTCACTAGTAATAATGTGTCACAACAACCAAGTTGTCATACTGTAGCTCACACATATAATACTAGGAAAAATAAGCAACCAAAACAAACTTTGAAATCCATTATGTTGCCTCAACTATATCTCCCACCTGCACCTAACATCTCACAGTGTAGTGGAAAAGAATTTGTTTTTGTTGAGCGACTTTGTAACACTTTTGCTAAGATATCCTTGTGGGATTTGATTCTAACATCACCTGCTTACCATGGCACGCCTCAAAAGGCTTTGCAAAATATTGTTATTCCTTCTAGTGCACAACCAAATGATGTGGAAACTTTGATTAAGAATATGAATCAACCTAATTTGGACGTTGTCTTTCATCAAAATGAGTTACCCCTTTGGAAACACAGAAAAATGATGCTTTGATGATGTTTTCTCTTATTAACAAAGTTGGGATTAGATGTACCCTTGTTGACAATGGTTAGAGACTTAGTTTTTATAGTGTGAACCTTTTGGATAAAATTAGGGTGGATAAGACTAAAATCCAACTAGTTGATTTGTCTATTTATGGTTTTGACAATGTGGTAAAATAACCACTGGGTGTGATAAAATTACCTATCAAAGTTAGATACGTTACTTTACAAACTCCTATCCATGTCATGCCCCAAGATATTTCATATAATATTTTCTTGGGTAGACCATGGATTCATGAAATGAATGCACTTCCTTCAACACTTCATCATTCATTGGAGTACGTACACAACAATACAATTTACACAATAAAAGTTGAGCCTAAATTTGAATTTTTTTAGAAAATGAAACAATAACAAAGGATTCTGTTAGAACATTGACACCAACTATAGAAGTAGGGACTTTATAAGTCGAGGATAAAAATGAGCCTCATTCATTGGTGAATTTTTTTTTGGATGAATAATGGGGATCATTATATTTGACACCTACATTTATGGGATAATACAAGATTACACACAAATCAAAAAAATATAAAGAAGTAGTGGTAGTATCAACATAAATTGACGTTGAAAAATCTAAGACACAAGAGTTCACAACTTCTAGTAGTAATAAGAACACAAATTACACATCTACCTATGATGAAAGTGACTACGAAAAAACACCTTCTTCGAAAGAAATGGAAGCTATTTATGGAAGAGGATATCAAATTTTGAAACAAAGTGGCTATAATGGAAAAGGATGTGGAGTGAAAGAACAAGGTATATGCGTCCCCATAGAGCCTACCACACAGCAAAAAAGAATAGGCCTTGGTTATTTTCCTTCGAAAGAAATGAAAACATCAAAGAAACCTTCACTTAATATCAATGCCATCACGCAATATTTTCCTAAGACAACTTTAACCTTGGTGCATCCTGAACTGATAGACAATACATGTTGAAATATGTCATTGGATATGTTTCAAAATGATGTCCCTAAGGGAAGTTTTGGGTATGAATGATACTTCACCCACTCATCATGATTAATAGCATTAGTTGGTGATCCTTAGATCATGTGGTAGTTGTAGTATCACATCACTCACTACCATGCATGAGGGTATAAACTAGGCTTTATGCAATGATATTTAATTTTGCAAGGAGCAACATATCATCATCCATGTAGGCTCATCTTCGTCCATACACTTGGAGGGAAAGAGGTTAGGTATCCTTGTTCTAGGTGCATTCCTGATAGCAAGGGATCCATCTTTTATCTCCTTAAAATGTTACTGTAGCAAGTACACTAATATTTTAAGGGGTCCATATAGTCCCCCACTCATTGTTTGCATAGGAAATGGTCCCTTCTTAGTGATGTTAGCATACATATCCTAGGATGTGTGACCTTGTCAATCAAAGTGTGGTCTTCTTAATCCATGTGATGTGTCTCCTTTATGGTGATATTAGGCTTGATGTCCCATAAGAGTGTGACCTTTTCTTGACATAATATGTTCTCCTTGGTGATAATGCTATTTCTAGTGTTCCCTAAGGTGCGATTTTTTATTCCTCGACTAGTCGTATCTTGGTGGTGATGTCATGTGTGATGTTCCATAAGGTGTGAACTTTATTAATTGAGAAATCCCCCTTTGTTAAGCCTTGTAATATTCATCCCTCATGATGTTAAACCTTGTCATATTCATGGAACCTAGCATAATACAACTTGCTAGCCATGTGTAAACCTTTTTATTACATGGAACCTGGAATAATACAACTTGCCAACCATGTGTAGCATTTTTGATCCACTTTTCTCACGAGAATTGAACTTAGTGTAACATTGAAATAGAATATTGTGGCACCTTATCAAATTTATAAGGGATTATAACTCCTGGTATGGTTATTATGGGCACACCTTGTAGACCTAGTGCGTGTTTCCCATTTTTTCCACCTTGTTATGGGTACACCCTGTAGACCTAATGTGTTTCTCTCATTTTACCTTGTCTTGGGGGCTCACCTAGTGAATATCAGACTTCACTATCCCGTGTGTCTCCTAGTTTGTGACTCACCTAACAAATATCAGACTTTGCTACTATGTGAGTCATCAACACCCTTTTGACATGGCCACCTAGCACAATACACTTTCCTTGCCAATGGACCCATGTGTTCCATGAGTGATGTGTATGACTTCAGTCCTTATGAAGAATTTTATTTATTTGATGGATGACTGTTGGTATTCAAGACAATTTAATACTTAGGTCTCTTTGCCTTATCAACTCAAATCCATTTTATTACTAACCTTGTGTTTTTTTGTGTGTCATATTTGTGTTTACATCGTGTTCATTTTCATTTCATTGTCATCTTTATGTTCCATCATGTCATGTTTTTTCATCGTGTATGCTGAGTGTCTTCTGACATGCATGTTTGTGTATACTTTCTTGCTACATCTTATACATGTGTGTGTGTTCCTTTGTGCCTATGTTGGTTTTCCATGGGATCTTGGATTTTGGGGGATTGTGCAACCCACTTGATCCTCAGTTATCCTATCTCTTCAACATTTAGACAATCAAACCCCTCTTGACATATTTCTCTACTTTAGTGTGATTTTTGGAATAAGTTCATACTCTCACTAAAGTGGGGGCTAAATGTCCTATCAAAATTTTTCACCCTTAACAATTTCACACTATGTTTTGGCCCTCTAAATTATTGAGCTTGATTTGACCCCCTAGTTTCCTAATTTATGCATCTTAAGACCTATTTTACCATTTTTGAGGGATTGCAAGCATTTAACAAATGCATTCATCTAATACTTTGTCCCTGACAACATAAATTCTAAAAAATAGGGTTGGGACTCATTCCCTAAATGGGACTCATTTGCTCAATGGGAGAATTGTCCCACTACTCTATTTGAATTTCCATAATGCCATAACATTTGAATTTCCACTTGCAAAGGTCGGCTATTGGGATCTAATTTTTGGGAAATTAAATAAATGCTTATAAATACCTAGCCTTTCCACTATTTGAAACTAGAACCACAATTGAGGAGAAAATACTATTGTTAAGAGCAAGTCAAGAGGAATATTTTAGAGTTTTATTACATTAGTTCAAGATATAAACATCATATCAAAGTGTATGTGAGTTCATGTTGTCACTTTATTATTGTTTTGTGAAGGTTAAACCTTGTTGTAGGTATCCAAAGCATTCAAGAATTCAATCAAAGAAAGATCCAAATCCTTGAGGTGATGTGCATGACTTCAATCCTTCAAGGAAGCCATTTAAAGATGGTAAGTTGTAGCATTTTATGGTTTCATCATTCCTTCCTTTCAATTATCCATTTATTATCAATATTGCCATTGTGGAAGTGGAAACATGTACATGAGGTTTGGCTAAGGCAAGCCCCTAAAATCACCCAACATTTCCTCTATTTATGAATGTGTATATCTTAGGTTGAAGAGGATTAGAGAAGGATTGAAGACAATTTATCCATTTTTGTATTTATTGTCATACATCTTTTCAACCCAAAGAAACTCACCTACAAACTAACATTTTGACAACTCTACAAGTGGAAATAGGGATCTCAGATCTATCATTAGAGGATTCCAAAAGTTGAGTAGGACACCATATCAAAGAATCATTCACCATTGGGAAAATAAATCTTTGTAGGCATAGTCAGACCAATTTTTTTTGGTAGGTACACACTCATCTGCACTTTCAAGATTTGTCGAAACTTGATTGTTTTAGTTTGTCAATTGTCGAGATATTGCATTTTTCACATTAGGGCATATATGATCATTAGGATAATCATTCCAAATATATTCCAATCCATTCCAACCTTCAATCAAATGTAGATCTAGGTTTTCTTAGCTCACCTCTATGGTTGATAGTCAATCTATTCACCTTGTTGATCTACATCTTAATGTAACTTGGAAAAAGGCCCTCTTTCATCCTAGGTTATTTGTATTTAGGGCCTAGGATCCATTTTTCTATGCTTCACAATATTAATTTTAATGGTAATGGTTGTGAGATCAAGAAATTAGGGTCCAAAAGATTAGATGCTAAAGGAATAAGGACAAGTGAAAATGTCTATCATCTAAAGGAGGCTAATGGAAGAATCTACTTATTGGCTCAATCTAGAGAATGTTGGTTGTGGCACAAAAGGATGTGACACACCAATTTTGAAAATATGGTGAAGATCAATTAATATCATGTTGTAAGAGACATGCATAAGATAACCAAGCCTACAAACACATTATGCAAAGAATATCAAATGGGAAATCAAACAAGGACAAGTTTTAAAAAAAAGGAATGTTTTGCTATAATGACATTGGAGTTGATTCATATTGACCTATGTGGACCTACAAGAGAAAGGAGTCAACAAGGTGAAAGGTATTTCATGTTTCTTATAGATATTTACACTAGAATGAATTGGGTTACATTCTTAAGAGATAAATCAATTTTTTTTTATAAGTTTAAAATCTTCAAAACAAAAGTAGAGAATGAGATGGATACTAAGATAAAATGCTTAAGATCAGATAGAGGAGGTGAATTTACTTCAAATGAATTTGATTATTTTTGTGAAGAACATGGTATTAGGAGACATTTTTCTGCTCCTAGGACCCCTCAATGGGGTTATGGAAAGGAAGAATAGGAATGTCCAAGAGATGGCTAGAGCTATGATGAAAGATGTTGACCTACCAAACATGTATTGGAAGGAAGCAGTTCACATTGTTGTTTATCTACTTAACAGAGTGCAATTGAGGGTCAATAACACTAATACCCCTTATGATCTGTGGTATGGAAGGCCCCCTACTATTAGATACTTCACAATTTTTGGTAGCAAATGTTATATTAGAAGAGATGAAGGAGACATTATAAAGTTTGACTCAAGGTGTGATGAAGGAATATTTATTGGTTACTTAACCAGGAACAAGGCTTATAGATGCTATAACAAGAGGTTGAGAAAGATGATAGAAAGCACAAATATTAAGGTAGATGAAGAATTGTACCAGATACCACAAGAACAAGAGGCTTGTGGATCAAATATACCTCCCTGGATTGAAGAAGAAGAAGAGAATGAACCAAAACCAATAAAGGCTCCCAAGACTCCAACAAAGTATGTGCAGAGGAACCATTCATTAGATCAAATCATTAGAGACAAGTATAGAGTGTTGAATAGGAGAAGGCTTACAAGAGAAAGTGAGCAAGTAAATTTGTGTTTAATTTCAAAGTTTAAGCCCAAGAAATTTGTTGGTGCTAACAAAGATGATGGTTGGATAAATCCAATGGAAGAAGAACTAGATCATATAGAGAAGGATCAAACTTAGGAATTGGTTCCTAGACCTACTGATAAGAATATGATTGTAACTAAGTGGGTGTTTTGAAACAAGTTGAATGAAGGTGGTGAAGTTGTGAGAAATAAGGCCAGATTGGTATGTAAGGGATATTCTCAAGTTGAGGGTATTGATTTTGAGGAAATTTTTTCTCGAGTATCTACAATGGAGGCAATAAGGATGCTTCTTGCTTTTGCTGCTCATAAAAACTTCAAGTTTATTAGTTGGATGCCAAGCCTTCCTTCTTGGATGGTGATCTAGAGGAAGAGGTATATATTGAGCAATCAAATGGTTTCCATTATTAGAAGATCTAGACATGGTGTGTAGACTTAAAAAAGATTTGTATGGTCTCAAGCAAGATCCTAGAGCTTGGTATGCTTAGTAGGATAGGTATTTACTTAAGTAAGGTATTGAAGATAGAAATATTTATGTTAAGGTTCAATAAGACAAGTTGTTGATAGTGGTTCTATATGTTGATGACATCATCTTTGGTGGAGATGATGATACGTGTAAGAATTTTGAAAAAGAGATGCAAAAATAATTTGAGATGTCTATCATTGGTGAGTTGTATTTATTCCTTGGGATTCAAATTGTTCAACAAGATGGTGGTATCTTTATTTTCTAGGATAAGTATGTAAAAGAGATGTTGAAAAAGTTTGGCAGGGAGGATTCCAAACTAGTTGGTACTGCTATGGTGATTGGTTGTCACTTGAGAAAATCTGATGAGTTTCCAGAGGTTGATCAAACTCTATATAGGTCTATGATTGGAGGTTTATTGTACTTGGTTGTTTCTAGACCCGATATCATGCATGCAGTATGTTTGGTTACTAGATTTGAAGCTAATCCTAAGCATTCACATGAGAAGGCAGTAAAAATAATTTTCAAATATTTGAAAGGAACTCCAGATTATAGTCTATGGTACAAGAAGGATAATAATTTTTCTCTTAATTCTTATAATAATGTTGATTGAGAAATATGTGTGGATGATCAGAGAATTATAAGTGGAAGTGTATTTTACTTGGGAGATAGATTGCTCTCCTGGTTCAGTAAGAAGCAAGACTCAATGTCCTTATCCACAACACAATCTAAAAAAATTATTGCAACATCTTGCTGCACCCAGGTGCTTTAAAGATGAAGCAAACCTCAAGGGATGTAAAAGTGGTATAGGATGATCCATTCCCATATTGTGTGATAATACTAGTGTTATTAATATTTCCAATAGTCCGATAATGCATTCAAGAACCAAATACATTTCTATCTGGTATCACTTTCTAAGGGAGAAGGTTGTAGAACAAGAAGTCATATTTGAGTATGTGCCTAGCAAGGATCAGATTGCATATATCTTTAATAAGGAACTTTCAAAGGATACTTTTGAGTATCTTTGGTAGAAGTTAGGGGTTATTGCCCCTCATTTTATAAATAGATTCATAATTAGTGCATCTATCTAAGGGGATAAATCCATGTCATATCTTTGTTCTCTTGGATTGATGTGTGTTGCTTCTCAGAGGGAGTTGGTAATAAGGGGGAGTTTTGAAAGTTATGCAACTATTGGAATGAAGTGTTAGTATAATTGTAGTTGTTGGTAAAATGTGGAGAAGGTGTTGCTAGTTCAATTGAAGTTATTTGGCCCTTTGTTCTTGATGTCAAATGGGGAGAGTGAGTAGGTGTGTGTTTCCATCAATGCCAAAGGGGGAGATTGCTATAAGTGGTTGTCATTGATGTCAACACTTGATGAATTATTTTTGGTTATCACTTATGTCAAGACTTGATACTATTGTATGTTTGGCATTGGTTGTCATTGATGAGTTGGTTGTCATTGATTTCAACACTTGATAAATTTATTATGTATGTTTGGGAGATTTTTGCATTGGTTTTCATTGTTAATAATATTTAGTTTGGGATATCATTGAGTATGGTGAAGTGTTTCTGATGGTTGGATGTCACGCCTTGTCTGATGATAATGAAATAAGTATTGTATATGGTTGTTGTCAATAGATTTGATATCATGATGATATATTAAGATGAGGATTTTAAGTTTTTCTTATGGTGGAGAGAGGTTGTTGATGGCATACTTCATTTTTTATGCTCTCTCCTATTGTTCATGAAGAAGTATGTGTTGCTACAAGGTTGTTCTAGCCTTTGCAAGTGGGTAAGAAGTTTCTGCTTTAGAATGTTGTTGTGAAGACTATTTGGGAGTATGCCCCACATTCCTCCACTATTGGAGTTATGGTCTTGTGGTTTGGATTCAATGTTTGTGCTATGTGTATGTTGTAATCCTATATTTTTAGGTCACCAGTGTTGTCAAGGAGGTTTCTATTAATTACAGAAGTTTGACAGTGTTATTGGTTGTCTAAAGTGGTTCAAGAAATGTGGAGAATTTCTTGCATTGATGTCTCTAGTCTTGTGGGTTGGTGAATGTGCTATCAATATCTATGTAGTGTATCAATTCCAATTTCATGTGTTGAAGTGGTTCAAAAGTTGATCTATTAAGGTTCTATCTCATGGTTGTGTATCTTGTGATTTTGGGATAAAGTGTTGTGTTCTTTTTTGGGTTGTGGTAGTTGTTGTTGGCATGAAAATATGAAATAAGTGTTTGGAAGTATTATTGGATGTTTAAGGAACATCTCTTTGTGATTTATACATCAATGGTTGATCTCTTTTGGTGCTGCATTATGTTTGAGTTCGTCTTCTCAATAAATTGTGGATATTTAGCTAACGAGGCTTGTCATCTTACTTGTGTTATGTTCTTGAGGGTTTGTGCCAGCATATGAAGTTGTGTTAAGTAGAATTTGAGTCCAAAACTATCCTATTGAGGACCATATTTAGTTAATTAAATTGGAAATATGTTTTTGGGCCAATTGGTTGTGCTTCACATTTTATCTACATGTTTCCTTGTTTTTGAATTGGGTTAATGTGTGACAATGTGTGAATTGTTTGGGTTCACATTGGAATATGCATTAAGATTTTTTTTGGTCCTCTCTATCCCTTGGATAGGACTGCACTATGAATATGTTGTTAACTTGTTGAAATAATTGTTTATCTTTCTTCTAGATGACCTAATTGATGTTGTTTGAAGTTGTAGAGGATGTAAATGTAAGATCAAATCAGTTGCAAGAGTGTGGAAGTGTGAGAGTGGAATGAAATTTAATATATCATAGAGGAAGTGTGAAAGTGTGTGGAAGATAGATCATATTTTATTTAATGCCCCAATCAATAGAGTGTATTGTTGACATGTTTTATAAATTCTAAACTTTCATGTATCCTACTCTAGGATAGTGAATCTCATCAATTCCTTGTATCTTTTCCCAGAGTAATGTGCTTTAGTTCAACAATTACCTTGTACCTTTCCCTAAGGTTGCGTGCCTTATTCTGCAAGTCTTTTGGCAGTGAGCCCTATTTTGTAAGTAGTGAGCTTCATATATTGTGAGTTAACTCTCACCATGGTTTCTCCCTCATTGAGTTTTCCATGTAAATATGGTGTCATCTTGTGCATGTGTGTTCCTTATTTTTATCTTTCATTGCTATTGATTTGGTTAAGGATTGTTGAACTTGTTAAGAGATTAAATTGCTATAACTTTCTATACTGCTAATCTGTTTAAGCATTTCTAGTTTGGTTAAGAAGTTTGAATTGTGTTGAAGGTCTTAAGTACTAGAGGGGTTTAAGTTTTTGAAGATATTGATTCACCCCCTCTTAGTATCTGATGTGCTCAACAAAATTTGGATTTCTTCTTGAGTTGTTTCCATGGGTGTTGAATCATCATGCACTATTTTGTTATTTTCTTCCAATTTGAGAGGATTAGAATAATGTCTACACCTATGCTCTTTAGCATTTACATTTCTTCTTACATGATTTTCAAGTTTTGATGGGGTAGGAGCGGGTTTATCAACCATTGGTTTCCTTTCTTCCCTTAAGGGAGGAGCTGAAGGAACCACCGGGGGTTGGGAAACCATTGTCTCTTTATGCCTATACACTTTCTTTTATCTTTGGAGGCACAAAGAGAATCATCTTAATATCTCTTGGTATTTTATAAGATATGGGTAGAGGGATTGAAACATATTTACCTTGATTACTTGGAAGGGTTTTGGCTTGGGGAGTAGGTTCATCCATAAAAGGTGGTGGAGGAGGAACAACCATGGACCTATCATTCTCAGGAATATTGCTAAGTGATAACTCTTCTATTCACTTTTCCTTGAACTTTTGATATGATTTGAAAACAAATCTTCAAGTGGATTTATAGGTTCCATAGATTGAGGCCAAAAGTAATCCAATCAAAAATTCTCATGGGAAGACAAAGGATTGAACCCACTATGATGCACTCTATATATCTCATTTTCAAAGGGGAACTTTATGTACTTGTGAATAACCAATGGGATGACATTCATGGAGAATGACACATCTATTTTTTTTGGTCCAAATTTAAGAGGAAGGGTGATGGAACCTATCATAGGATAAGCAAAAACATTATGAGTTTTTATCCATGATTTTAATTGTTCATAATTATATTGATAAAGCTCTTGCACAAACCAAATTCCTCAATGATCACATTCTCTACACACATGGGATCAATAAGTATTCCTTGTGCAAGTTTGTTATTGATACAAACGACATTGTAGAGAGGACCATCAAGCATATATCTAAGTGCATACTCATTAGGGAAAGCAATCTCGGGTAAAAAATGGTGGTTTTGACCTTATGAGGTTGCACATCCACAAAACCAATCATTTTTTATAGACCATCTTCATTATTATTGTAATCATTATTCATGTCATTCAGTGTATCAATATCAATATTCATCTCATCATTCTTAACATCACAAGCTTGCATAAAGTTGGTTGAATGATTAGGCATGGGATTGTTAAAAATTTGCAAATTTTGGTTAGGTGAGGTGACTTAATTATTCCATTTATCATTAACACCATCCAATTGAATGTGATTATAATCAATGAGGTATTGAACTTGGTGTTTAAGATGCATGCATCGTTCTATATCATGTCCATTTGTGCGGTGATATTGACAAAAGGAACTTGGATTAAAGATTGGAGGTAGAGGTTTGGTTGTATTCATAGGTTTAACAAGAGGAAACCGAATTACATTCTTACTCAAAAGTTGCAACAAGATCGAATGGAGAGAATTAGGTAGTGGGGTAAATTGTCTATATTTTGCTCTAAATCGGTATAGGGTTGAAATTATGACAGCAAGCTGAGGCTCAACATGATTTGTTTGGGATGGATTTATCTTTAGAAATTTATTTTAAGGATTCTTGAATGGTTGGTAATTGTTTTGATGTTTGGGCTTAGGTTTCTCAGTATGAGCCAATGAAGATGCTTCTTTGTGCTTACTAATCAAAATTTGATAGTCACAAAGAGTCGTACATAAAGGTATGAAGGATGGAAATTTCATCAATAAGATTCTCTCTCTTATTTCCTTTTGCAAGTTATCAATGAAAATTATTTGGATATTCGCATTAGGAAGAGTTAGATTAACTTCTGATAATATCAATTGATAGTGACTTATGAAATTTGTAACCTTTTCACCTTGTTTTTGTTTGCATCTCATTAAATTAGTTATGTTGATCTTAGGACCGATTTTTAATTGGAAATGGTTGAGGGAAGCATAAAAAATCTCATTAAATGAGTGGATTGAGTTATTAGGTAATGAAAAAAATAATTCCAAGGCCATGTATTTCAATGACCCAGGGAAAATTTTAGCTAAAATCTTATCCTTAAAAATAAAGTCACTACACATGGCAATATATGTTGATATGTGGTTATTAGGGTCCCCTTTACCATTATACTTGTCAAATTGGGGGATCTCTATGTTTTTTGGCATTTATTATTTTAATATCTCAAGTGACAATGGGATCTTTTTGATAGATTGTGATGACTATCCAATTTGTTTTTGGTTCATTATTGAGATTTTTTTTAAGCGATGATATTTTGCAAGAGTTGGTTTATGATAAAATCATTGCTTGACATGTTTTGGGAATGAGGTGAATATGGTGGAATGGTGTATGTGTTTTGTGTGCTACTATGTTACAAATTTATGAGTGGGGATGGGACTTGAGGTGTGACATGTGAAGATCCAAAACCATAAGGATTTCCAGTGGAAAGACCTATTGTTGAAGTGGTTCCAATGCGTTGTTGTATTTTTGTAGTGCAATAGTTAGATTTATGTATTTATTAATAGAGGCTATTGGTAGGGAGGGAGACTTGATTTCCTCCTTAGGCTATTTGGGTGTATCATCATTAATCAAATTCCTCATGTTGTCAATTATAAGAATTGTTGTACCAACAAAGTATTGGGTATTCACATAGTCTTGAATTTTTTCTAAGTCCTTATCCAATTTTCTTGTTTTTTCTTTTGGGACATGGGCAACCATAGTCTCAACATATATGAAGGTAGGTGCTTGTGAGGTTGTCATTGCATGGTAACATCAAGAATAGAATCCAAAATGGGTTGAGTATTGACAACATTAGTCATGAAAGAGTTGGGAGACTTATGATCCACAACGGCTGTAAAGCCAACGTGGGGTTCCATAGGTCTAGAACTATATCTAATTGAAGTATTAGTAATAGGACACTAGGTTGTGAAACTCATGCAAGTTTCAAAACACCAAAGGTGCACCCAAGATGAACACCAAACTAATAAATAAGTACAACAAACATTCAAAAACAAACAATAGACAATAGGAGAAAACATTAAACATAGTAACAAAGATCTCAGAGAATTTTTTTTGCCAAGACAAGTAGGACAGGGTCACCCAAGGGCTTTTGAGTCCTGGTTAGGAGTTCTAAAATTTTAAATTTTGACTGTGTACTACACTATTTAAGAATGTAATCGTCGGGTTCACCAAAATGTAACATGGAAAAAGAGTGAAACTATGTTTGATGTCCAAACCTAGCGTTGCTTAGGATCCTTTTTCCAAGTTACATTAAGAAGGTGGATCAAAAAGGTGAGTAGATTGAACAACAACCAAAAAGGTGAGCCAATAAAACATGGATCCACTTTCCTAGGGCCTTGAAAATGGTTGGGAAATGATTTAGAATGGTTAACCTAATTGAGCTATAAGACCTATTGTGATAAATGTAATAATCTAGAAATACACAAACTAGAATTACAAATTACAGGTGGATCTAGGAAGTGTTGAATGATGTGTACCTGTCACCAAAAGCTAACTTTGGCATATGTAAAGGGGGAAACAGTCACCCAAGGGTGTATGGGTCCTTGATAGGTAGTCCTAAAACTAATTCTGCAATCCTTTGATGTTGGATTTTACCTTCTATTTCTTGGTTGCAAACTTGTCAGAATCTCATCAATAAATTTTGTAGGTGATTTTTTGCGGCTTGACAAGATATATGAAAACAAATACAACAATGAAGAATTTTTCTTCAAGATTTCATCAATCCCCTTCAAACCTATAACCTACACATTCACAAAGAGATGAAATGTTGGGCCATTTTAGGGTCTTGCCTCAGTTAAATCTCGTGTAAGTGTTTCCACTTCCACAAAGGCAATGTCAATGATAGAAATGATAATTGAAAGGAAGGAGTGATGAATGAACAAATGTTAAAACTCACCACCTTTAAATGGATTCCTTGAAGGAATGAATTCATGCACATTACCTCAAGGATATTGGATATTGTTTGATAGATTTTTTTGAATGATTGAATGCTTGGAGACCTACAACAATGTTAGCCTTCACAAAAAAATAACATGAAAACACATAGAATTTGTCATAATGTTGGATCTTGAATTGCTACAATAAAGCTCTGATAATGTTGATCTTGAATTGCTCTTGACAATAGTTTTTTATTTTGAGTGCTAGATAATGCGTGTTATATTTCAAATGATAAAATAACTAGGTATTTATACACAAAATTGTTCTAATTTCTAAAAAATTAAATTCCAAAAGTTGACAATTGAAATCTGAATTCTAAATGTTAAAATGCCACAAACAACATATTAATTGGTCCTCAACAAGATAGGGGGACCCATACACCCATGGGAATATGGGTCCTAGCCCTATCTACTAGGACATTAAGTATCAAGATCATAACATTAATTTTTTGCATTTATTCAATGCTTGCAATCCTTTAGAAAATGATAAAAATAGGCTTTGGAATGCATAATTTAGGAAATTAGGGACCTTAATTAGGTCCAATAATTTAGGGGGGACAAATCATAGTGTGAAATTTTTAAGGGTGACAGTTTTCTACATTACACCATCCTACCTAATACCATAGTAAAATTCACTCTACCTATCCCATAATAAAATGATATTATACTTAATTTGGGACATATTCCCCTACCACTAAGTCATCGGATTAGATCCTTGTTTCCATCTTGAGAGGAAAATTCACACTTTCATGATTCCAAATTTATACACTTTCTATAATAAATAAATTTATCACAAAACATAATTGATCTAGGAGGATCCAAAAAAAACATCATGTTGAAGTACTCGACAAAACAAACTCAATGCAACTTGAATGAAGCCAAAAGAAGTTCAAATTCTCAAGATATGCATAGTTAAAGTTGGGGTCAAATAAGAAACAAAGGATAGTTAGAAAGGAAAAAAAAATCATCATCTCCTAATTGGTCAAAATTTTTGTCATGATGAAGAGCTCATCGCCATGAGTCTAACCCCATTCATTTCGTCCAAAACGAAGCTCATAGGATAAAGTTTCAGTCAAAATGGGTTGACCATGTTGATGTCAGCTTGACATCAACATGGTGACATGGACACACAGTCATCAGCCAACGATGATGTGGATGGACAGTTAGTAGCCAACATTGTGACATGGACACACAATCAACAACCAACAGTGACACTATTTAAGAATGTTGATTCTACTTGTAAACATAAAACATCTTGTTCACCAAAATGTAACATAGAAAAAGGGTGAAACTATGTTTGATGTCCAAACCTAGCATTGCTTAGGATCCTTTTTCCAAGTTACATTAAGAAGGTGGATCAAAAAGGTGAGTAGATTGAATATCAACCAAAAAGGTGAGCCAATAAAACCTGGATCCACTTTCTTAGGGCCATGAAGATGGTTGGGAAATGATTTAGAATGGTTAACCTAATTGAGCTATAGGAACTATTGTGATAAATGTAATAATCTAGAAATACACAAACTGGAATTGCAGATTATAGGTGGATCTAGGAAGTGTTGAATGATGTGTACCTATCACCAAAAGCTAACTTTGGCATATGCAAAGGGGGACACAATCGCCCAAGGGTGTATGGGTCCTTGATAGACAGTCCTAAAACTAATTTTGCAATCCTCTGATGTTGGATTTACCTTCTATTTCTTGGTTGCAAACTTGTCAGAATCTCATCAATAAATTTTGTAGGTGATTTTTTGTGGCTTGACAAGACATATGAAAACAAATGCAACAATGAAGAATTTTTCTTCAAGATTTCATCAATCCCCTTCAAACCTATAACCTACACATTCACAAAGAGAGGAAATGTTGGGCCATTTTAGGGTCTTTCCTCAGTTAAACCTTGTGTAAGTGTTTCCACTTCCACAATGACAATGTGAATGATATAAATGATAATTGAAAGGAAGGAATGATGAATGAAAAAATGTTAAAACTCATTACCTTTCAATGGATTCCTTGAAGGACTGAATTCATGCACATTACCTCAAGGATCTTGGATCTTGTTTGATATATTTTCTTGAATGCTTGGAGACCTACAAAAATGTTAGCCTTCACAAAACAATAACATGAAAACACATAGAATTTGTCATAATTTTGGATCTTGAATTGCTGCAATAAAGCTTTGATAATGTCGGTCTTGACTTTCTCTTGACAATAGTTTTTTCTTTTGAGTGCTAGATAATGCATGTGATATTTCAAATGATAAAATAACTATGTATTTATACACAAAATTGTTCTAATTTCTCAAAAATAAAATTCCAAAAGTAGACAATTGAAATCTGAATTCTAAATGTTAAAATTCCACAAACAACATATTAAAAATTGGTCCTCAAAAAAATAAGGGGTGCCCTATCTACTAGGACATTAAGTATCGAGATCATAACATTAATTTTTTGCGTTTATGCAATGCTTGCAATCCTTTAGAAAATGATAAAAATAGGCTTTGGAATGCATAATTTAGGAAATTAGGGACCTTAATCAGGTCCAATAATTTAGGGGGGACAAATCATAGTGTGAAATTGTTAAGGGTGACAATTTTCTACATTACACCATCCTACCTAATACCATGACAAAATTCACTCCACCCATCCCATAATAAAATGATATTATACTTAATTAGGGACATATTCCCCAACCACTAAGTCATCGAATTAGATCCTTGTTTCCATCTTGAGAGGAAAATTCACACCTTCATGATTCCACATTTATACACTTTCTATAAAAAATAAATTTATCACAAAACATAATTGATCTAGGAGGATCCAAAAAACATCATGTCGAAATACTCAGCAAAACAAACTCAATGCAACTTGAGCGAAGCCAAAAGGAGTTCAAACGTTCAAGATATGCACGATCAAAGTTGGGGTCAAATAAGGTACAAAGGACAGTCAGAAAGGAAAAAAAAAATCATCATCTCCTAATTGGTCAAAATTGTTGTCATGATGAAGAGCTCATCGACATGAGTCCAACCCCATTCATTTCGTCAAAAATGAAGCTTGTAGGACAAAGTTATGCCAAGTCAAAGTTTCAATCAAAATGGGCTGACCATGTTGATGTCAACATGACATCAACATGGTGACATGGATGCAAAGTCATCAACCAATGATGACTTAATTTATGTAATTTCAAAGGTTAAAATACATAACCACACAATTATATTTACGATCAAGGATAAATCTATAATTAGGATTAAAGTACAAATTATTTGTAACCCTTTAATTACAGATCAAGTTTGGTATCAGAGTAGTTTAATAGGAAAAATTGAAATTGGTGGATGTTAACCAGGTTGAAATTAAAGTGAGGAGAAGATGCACTTGAAGAGTTTAATCTAGAGATCGGATCGAGGCAAGTTACTCGAAGAAAAACCATGGAACAACCAGAAGAAGGAAAATATCCCAATCTTGAAATCTTTGAGAATGAAGAACAATTTCATAAAACATTCCTAGACATGAAGATGATGGTGGAAGAGATGTACAGGAAAAAGGAGAAGAAGGAGAAAGGTGAATCCTTTTCAAAATATGACAAAGGTAAAGGAGTAGGAGGTGGTCGTGACCCTCCTAAACCTCCATCTTCACCTTCTTCACCTTCTTCACCTTCTTCACCTTCTTCCCCTACTTCATCTTATTCATCTTCTTCATCTTCTTTGTCTACTAAGTCTACTTCATCTTCAAAGAAGAAAAAACCTATACAACCTGAATCTAATGCTCCTTTGTTAAAGCTTGATGTTAAATTTGAATTGCAAACTTATAATGGAGAATTAGATGCATAGAAACTTGATAATTGGATAAAAAAAATTGAATTTTATTGTAGGTTTCAGAAGTTTACTGATGATACTTCAAAGATCCAATTAGCCACTCTTCACCTAGGAGGCACAACCTTAATCTGGTGGGAGAGCAGAACTCAAGAAGTTCTAAGCTGATAAGGTAAAATTATTTATTCTTGGTTTGAGTTTATAGCCACACTTAAAAAATAGTTTTATCTATTAGGTCACATGCAAAAATTAGTAATGAATTGGAAATCATTAAGGCAAGAAAAAGGACAAAGTGTATAGGAATATACATAGGAGTTAAGGAAAAAAGCTTTAATTTTGGGTATTCCTTTATACACGCAAGAAACTTTGTTAAAGTATATAGATGGTTTACATGAAAAATTGAGGCATACAATACTTGTGTTCAATCCAAATAACCTTGATGAAGTTAGTGTGCAAGCCATTCATCATGGAACAGGCACAAAGATTAGCCTTGACAGTTTCTTAATAGAATCCAGTAAGCAGAAAGGAAACAAGAAAGGGAAGAAGGAAATGCAGCGGGCAATTTCCATGAAGAAAGAGGAGGAAACACCTTTTTGATCACACTACAAAAAGAAAGGGCACGAAGATGCAAAATGTTGGAAATTGCATCCTGATTAGAAACCAAAGTGGTTCAAGGATTGAAAGGGTAAGCAAAAGACTACAACCATCGTGCAAGACCTCAAATCAGATTTTGATGATGAAACCAAGATAACAGTTGTGGGTATAAAAGGTATCATTCCTATTTCTAATACTAGTTCCCATTCTTCTTCTGTAAAGAATGATGAGATCCATGTTGAAAGTAAAAGGAATGAATTGTTTCATATAAGGACTATTGCAAAATAGAGTAAAATTGATACACTCATAGATAGTGGATCACAAGTAAACTTAATCTCTGAACAAGTTGTTAAGAAATTGGGATTAAAAACAATACCTCATCCTAAACTATATCCATTGGGTTGGGTGCATGATAATGCTCGGTTGTATGTGTCAAGGCAATGTAAACTATGATTTGCAATCACATCCAAATTTTTAGATGAGGTAGAGTTAGATGTAATTCCGCTTGACATATGTGGGATGGTTTTGGGAAGTCCTTACTTGTATGATAGAAAGGCCATTTTCTATAGGGAACATAACAAATATCATTTGTTTAAGGATGGAATTGAATTCATTGTGAAAGCTCATCACATGAAAATCTATTGTAAACATAGGGCATATGAAAATGGTTGTAAATGCAAGCAAGACATTAACCCTCATGTCTGTAACAACTAGTGATATTAAGCATGTAAATGAAACCATTTCTAATCATGATAAGGTGTCACAGACAACACAATTTCAAGATCAGTTGCATACACATTTAAGCCTTCAACCTAAGGTGGTAAAATAGGGTTTGAATTATTCATTTTCTAATGACGTTCCTGTTCAAGATATTCAACGATACTTTTTCCTTCACATCAGTATATTTAGTATTGTTGCTTGTCATTCTACTAGTTAGTTCTATGTGGATAGTGGATGCGAAAAAGAGTATTGTTGGGTATCTAATTGATTGTATCAGCTATGGTATCTCATTCTTCATCTTGTTTGTGATGGGTCAGATGATGAGAATTTTGGTAGGGTGGACAGATGATACTGGGAAAGTGAGGCGGCAATTCCCTCATTTAATTTCTATGTAAAGATAGATTTTTGGTCGTCCAAAAGCTTCTCAATTGGGAGGAATGATCCATAAGGATCTAGAAAATGACATCATGTCATTCTCAGAAAAACAAACTCAATGTAACTTGAATGGAGCCAAAAGGAGTTCAAACGCTCGAGATATGCATGGTCAAAGTTGGGGTCAAATCAAGTACAAGGGCCAATCAAAAAGGAAAAAAATTCATCTCCAAATTGGTCAAAATTGGCGTCATGATGAAGAGATCATCACCATGAGTCTAATGTCGTTCATTTCATTGAAAATGGAGCTCATAGGACAAATTTATGCCAAGTCAAAGTTTCAGTCAAAATGGGTTGACCATGCTGACATCAGCATGGTGAGATGGATGCACAGTCAACAAATGATGACGTAGAACAATTATATCTTGACACGTGTCATGAGGTGGGCAAATTGTTGACTGCCACATGGCAGGTCTTCGTCACTCAGTTCGACTGGATTTGTTTGTTCAAAATTATACTGGGAGGCTTGAACCTGAGACCTCCCCATGGCTACATACACTCTCCACCACTAGACCACCGCATTGTCTAGTAATTTTAAAGGGTGAGTGGTTGGTTTTGATATTTGTCAGTTCAAAATTTGCTTTAAAAATAAAAGGCTAGGGGGTTGAATCTTCGACCTCCTTGACCCCAAAACTGTCAACTACCACCACGCCATCATATGGATTCACACATAAAGCGGGTCTGGGTTAGTTTTATTGCATATAATTAAATTGAATCTCCTCTAAATTAAGGATTAACCCCCTATTATTAAAAGGTAAATCTCATAAAATTTTAAAGGGATTTAAATTTAATCTACTAAAGCTTGGAATATGGAATTTTAAAGGCTTAGGAGAATTTAAGATTGTATCAAAAGATTAAATAAGGGATATTTATTTCTTTTAAATGGGAGATTGTAAAATCATATTGTTATGAACCATATTAGGAAAAATTGGTGTATTTAAGGGGGAGATTTTGCTCTTGTGAGAAAATAATTTTTCTTTTGGGTAAGGATTTTATGGTGGAGAAATTAGGTATATTAGGAAGAAATTTTGAAGGTGTTGGTAGGAGACTGTGAGAGACTTTGTAATGTAGGTTTTGAGGATTGAATGATGTAATAAGGCAAATGAGCTTGGCGTCATTAATAAAGTGGTTCCCCATTGAGAAGCGGACCTGGAGGCGTATCCCAAACATATGGGTGAACTCTGTTATCAAGTTCTTTGTTGTCTCTCTATTCTCTCTCATTCTTTCCAATTTTACTTCCTACTTTGAATGTTAATTATGTCATTAGGATAAGAAAAAATTAAGTGAACTCAATTTTTGTAATTTTAAAGGTTAAAATACATAACCACACAATTTTGTTTATGATTAGGGATAAATCTGTAATTAGGAGTAAAGTGAAAATTATTTGTAACCCTTTCATTACAAATAAATAATAAATGAACATATGCAACCCCCTTCATCCCATCCATAATAAACCATCACCACCTAGACCTGAAATTCAAGAAAAAGCAAACTACACATCAAGCAAAAACATTGAGTTTTCATGAAAATAACAAGTAAAGACCACTATTAAACCAACCTACTAACTACATACCTATTACCTAATCATCTAGTCTGTCATCCCAATCCATGCCTTAATGGATGAATCCTTCCTATAATAGTCATAATCCAATATCAACATACCCTTTTGGCAAGAGATATGATGGTTGTTGGTTTGTTTTATCAATTGGTATTTTTCTTGTTGATTTATCCTTTTGTATCCTTCTAATGTTTATTCAAGGCCACTTCAATCTTTTTATATCTTTGTATGTTTAGAAAAGCAAAAAATAGGGCATCATCATTATTTTTGTATGTCATTTTTGTAGAATGTTCTTGTAATATTACCAAGAAAAATACTTACCTTATGTGTGTTGGGATAAATTTTTGCATAAACAATTATCCTTTGCACATAAGGTCATTTAATACATTTTATGCACTAGGAATATCATGCTCCAAGTCTTACTTCCTCACATATATCTGATAAGGTTCTAGTATGTCTAGTATGAATAAGGTCAAACTTTGGTTTGTAGATTCAAAATCCACACAAAGGATATAATGCACTCTATTTCCTCATACCTTAGTGTATAATATCCATTTTATATATTAAAATAAGGATTTCTCTCTATAATTTTGAAGTATAACCTAAGTATGTGAACTTTCCATCCCATATTCCCCATCCACCCTATTACCTACTTATAGATTTCAATGTTCAATATTTGATCAACAAAATTACTTATTATTCATAGTCCTATATTGCACCTCATGTTATTTCTTACTAAATCATCCCCATCCCATCCTAATACTCATTTCATCTATGTATCATGGAATAAAAACATAATTACCAAAAATAGCTCACTACATCCACACATCTCCCACATACATGATCATAAGTATTGCCATCATCATATGCCATCAGATTATAATCACATCATATCTATTATATATGTACATCATCAAGTGCATTTGGGTCATAAATAACATCTACATATATATCATCATTGTATACATCACATAAATCATAAAATCATAATCATATCATATACATTACATCATCATAACATGAATCATATATACATCACATCTATATCATTATCATAATAAATTCATCACATGAACTTCACCAAAATAAAATCCTTGTGTCATATATACATCAATAAAATATTTCATGATATATAAAAATAATGTCTATACATGGACTACATGAACCATAAATATACATATATACATGAGCCCACATGAAAAATGATAAACCTTCTACATCATATGGTACATATATACATGAACCACTAGACATAATTCCCACCCTTTTAATGACTGAGTGATCCTAGTATTGGTGAATGAGGGCCTGTTGGTGGTTGCGCTAGTGGTAGCCCCATAATTGAAGGATTCCCTAATCTCATCAATCTAGAAACCCTTGACTAACTCTATATAACAAGCTAAGAACTCAATAATTTTTGAACATGGGTCTCATATAAAGTCTTCTAATACATGGCCTCCTACACTAACCTACTAACCTCAAACATAGCCTATGCTATAATACCCTCTAGCATATCCCTAATCCTCCTTAGATCAACCTCTATTTATTTTCACAATGCCATTTCTACATCTCTTTGAAGTCCTTTGAGCCAATTGAATTTGAAGATTGTCTCACTTAGTATGAGCCTCATCTCTCTTAGAAGGATCCTAATCCATTTCCCTCTATGCTTGGTCCCACTCAGATAATGTGGTAACCAACAACACCTGTAACCCATCCACATCCATCTCCTCTCCTTGTCCTCCTCCATCCCCACCTCCCACTTAGGCCTCTCCTTTTTCTGCTCTCTTCATCACCCACTCTCTCTACTTGTCCTCCACTATCATCCTCATCATCATCCCCATCCTCCTCTATTTAAAATACCTCCTTATCCCTTTTTCATATCTTTGACCTCCACTTTTCTCCTCAACTCACCTCCATTGTCTAATTTTAATACACATTGGGCTAGTCAATTATATGGGCCTATGGTCGCCCACAATATATCATAATTTTACATAGTCCCTACATCTACCACATCAGGAAGAAGATTCCACTACACTTGTACCAGAGACTCAAACTCTACTACAGTTGTATTGAGATCCACCTCTAGATCCAATTTGTAATGTCTCACTAAGTATGAGAAAATGTAGCCTCATGAATTAACATTATCTGAGCCAACCCAAACTATTGTCATACTCACTCTAGCATATACATTTCTGTGTGTTGTGTGCCTAATGAGATAGGGAATCTATCAAAAATATATTTACTACTCGATGTCACTTGTGCAAACCTCACATTGGCACCATTGTCTCCATATCATCATATCTAGGTTATCTAACACTTGTCGCTAGTATGCTAAGTCTCCCAATCATCAATGAGTTAGTACACCAGTGTATAAATAAATAAATGACAACCTACCACTTTGAGTCTATATGTAATTGATCATGTCAATTTAATGTGCTTCCAATCCCTTATGTGCAGTAATGTCACACCACATGCTAGGCTCACTCCATAATGATACACTACTTGATGCATGTCATGATATAAATGAGACACATTACATGGCCTCCATACATAGATAAAACCCTCACCAATCATCCACTCTAACACTCATCCCTAGCCAACTGAGAAACCCCTCGACCTATGGTCAAGAACCAATACCCTTCCAATCACCCCTTCCAACACTACCAGAAGTGTGTCAAACTAACCAATACTCTCTGTAAATCCATCTCTCAATCCTTAATCCCCATATCATATATCAATAATACTCTCATCAATTCACTCTTCCTAATATATGTATCATATATGACTCTCTTGTCATGAATCAAGATACACAATATCCTCTAGACATCCACTAGAGTGATGGTGATCTCACTAGTAGGCATAATGAATGTGTTGTGCTCACTATACCACCACTCCACTAATATCACTATCATGGATTGATGTGCTCTGATCTTGAGCATATATGTAATATGCCATAATCCCACCACACCTAGAAACTCCTGCTCTACCTAGGTCAAATTAGGCCTTAGTAAAATCGTGGGAGGATGATGCTCTTGTGACATAAATGAATCTAACATATCCTACAATAATAATGCACATGTTGTGAACCACTTTCCTAAAAATACTTAAGACAAACAACTTGTCATTTGTGAACCTAAATCAATTGCACCATTGTACTAATCAAAAGTGTAATTGTGCATCATTAGCACCAAACCACTCATCATTAGTGCTAATATAGCATGTCATTGCATTTTATTTCACCTGATTTTATGTGTCATTAGTGACCCTAAACCTACCCCAAAGGACCTAAAATTTACACACATACCACAAGGGGTGACCTAGTTGGCCACTTGTAGATCTGCATGTGCTACAATTGATAATTCACCATGTTACAATTCTTGTCATGTCTGCAAGTGCTTCACACTCTGAAGGCTAAATATATAACTAGGGAGAGTGTGAATAAATAGAAATGAACCATGTAGACCTATTTATATCCCCCAAAACCCTAAGTTCCCCCCTACACATTAAATTTTCTCCATATTCTTCATCCAATCTCCCATTTTTTTTGTTACCCCTCCATTCAACTCCAATTTTCATCTCCAATCCATTAGACCCAGTCAATCCTTCCTATCGAGAGTTTGACAAAAAAAAAATATTGGCTAATCTCTTGAGGGGGCACCCTACCTCCACCCTTTGGTTCACTAGGGCATACTAGGGAAAATCACATATTTTTTTGTACTAATATTATGTCTTTGAAACAACACATTGAATACATTATCTTAAAGATGGGAAAAATGTACACCTAAAAATGACTAACCCATTTCATCTCTTCACCTCATCATTTCTCATCAATTCCTCTATCAATATTATTCAAATAATTTTAGTTATTTAATTAAGCTAACACACCATTCACATTAATCTCTCTCATCCATATTAATTAAATAATTGTTAATTATTTAATTAATTTATCATTAATATGGATGAGAAGAATTAAATGAATGGATCAATTAAATAACTAAAAAATATTTAATTAGTACAAAGAAGAGAAATTGATGAATTAATTAAAAATTAAAAATTATTTAATTAATGTAGATGAGAGAAATTAAAGTAAATTTTTAATTATTCAATTTATTTATCCATTAGTTTATTCTTATCTACTATAGTTAAATAATTTAAATTATTTAATTAGCTAATTAAATGAATTAATATAATTTATTTAATTATTTTATCTATTTTCCCTCTAAATAAATAAAATTAATATTTTATTTATTTCTCCTTGTGCAAATAAATTAAATAAATTTATTTATTTAATTAATATTCTTCTCAAATCCATCAATTAAGTGAGTTAACTAAAAAACAAATCAATTCACTTAGACTCACTCTCAGTCCCACTCATCAGTCAAATCCACTTCACTCACCCATGCAACCAATTAAATCATCAATCGAGCCTTTCTCAAGGACATATGTCACATGCATATTCTTCATGTCTTCATGATCAATCTCATTCATCGATTCCTCTGATCATTCTTCATCATTGATCAACTTCATGAAAAATATATAAAACTACCACCTTCCAAGCTATCAAGAATCCATAGTTATTAACAAAATTTAGGTTATCATCCCATTCATTTGCAATCAAAGGTTATTATAGTAAGAAGAACAATCCACATATCAAATCATGGAAACATATCTAAGGTGAATGGAGCAAGATGAGGCTTCATGGTAAAAACCTTGCTTATTATTTGATTTGATTTATTATTCTAATACTCTATTGTAAGTTGTTGTTGAATGTCAAATAGGTACCTTCGTAACATTGTCCTTATTTTAAAATTTTATATTTCATTACACAAACAAACAAAGATAAGTTAGTCAAAAAGGGTGAGAAAGGCCAACAAAAACTCAATGTTTCTCTAAGATTGTAGCAGGGGAAGCCAATGTTGTACAAAATTTAGGAGACTAAATACCACTAACAATAGGCATTTAGTTAAAATCCAACTTTAGTTTTATGGTGCTAACCTTTAATATTTGCAAGAGACTAAATTAGATAAAGATGGTTAGATCTCTTGCTTAAGAAATGGATGAAATGGAAAAGTTTTTCAAAGAAGCCCATGGTTCTTATGGTTAAATGGGGAAAATTAATAGATGTTATGAGTCATCAATCTTATATCAAATATGAGATTTTTTGTTTTAAATGTGTATGGTCCTCTAGGTCTATTGGAAAAAGTCCATCTCTAAAGTGTTCTCTCGGAAGTGTTGCATGATCTTCAAGATGATTTGGTTATTTTTGGCAAAGATTTCAGTGTCATTTAGTGTGTCAAAGAGAAAAGAGGTGGTTGTGAGAGGCCATAGTCACAAAAGGATTTTATTTTTTCCTTGATCTAGTTAGGTTTTAAGGATATACTCGTTGGATGTTGTGGTTGTGTTGTTAATATGTAGTTTTTATTGATGTCAACATTATTAGCATTGAATCTGCTTAAGGCTATATATGTCGAGGATATTGAGAAAATTGTAATAAATATAGTACAGGAAGTCAGTGGAGCTGGGAAGGTCAGAATGTTGTAAAGCTTTGTGTGTTGAAGATCTGAAGGTGCGCTTCAAAGGGTTTGTTTCTGAATCTTTCTAGTATGTTGTTTGAAAGTTTCAAAGGTTCGCATAAAGATTCATGGAAGTTATGAAGATTTGTGTGCCTATAGTTACTCAATTTTTGTAGATGATGTTCTTGGTTGAAGCAGATGAAATTATGGTAATTTCATGTGTTGTGCATGTACCTATGACATTCATGGATGAGTCTAGATCATTCTTATTATGCCTTGCATAACCACCCCATCTTTTTCCTTGGTCAAAATGGGTCCCCCTTTATGTTTTTATCCTTGGTTGATTTTCAAACAAAGTTTGGAGTCTTTCTTTTCCAATACTTTTTTTTTCTTTAGTTTATTTTGTCGGAATGGGAACCAGAACTGAATCGGTTTTTGAAACTGCTTTCAAAATTCATTTTGATTCCCATCTCGACAGTCTTTCTTTTGACCTTTTTGTTTTGTCTTTGTCGGAGTTGGAGCCGGAGTGGAAGTTGAGTCGGTATTTAGTCAAAGTTTTGAAATCAAATTTCATTCTGATTCTGTCTCCACTTTTTAGTCTTTCGTTTTAGACTAGGTTTTGTATGTTAAGTTTTCTTATTTCGGTCTTTTTGTTTTATTTTTGTGTTTGGTCTTATTTTATTCTTTGTTGGTGGAACTGGACCCAAAATGGGAGCCAAGTTGGAAATTTAAACAAGTTTCCAAATTAGTTTGCATTCCGATTCTGCTCCCGCCGTTTCTTGGTCGTTGAATTTTTATTGAAGTCACACAGCAGTAATGGGCCAGTTCTTCTGCAGTTCCGACTTTGATCTACTACATTTATTGCATTAATGATAGGTGCCATGCATGTGTGAAAACTTTGAGTTTTTACCTTAATTAGGGATTGACACCTAGTTACCATTATTGTTTAGGGATTGAAGAGTGAACTAGAGTTGCAATGGAGATTTTGTGCGAGTGAATTGATTGATAGAGAGACTGTTGCGTGCAGATTGCTTCAAGAGGTTAGCCTATTTATTTGCGTTCAAGGTAGGGTTTTCTATTCTTGTTCTTCTTTTTAATTTCGCATTTTCCATTTCTATTCATGTTAGATTGTTTTTCTTTGGGCAAGTTCGTGTTTCTAAGTAAGTTTGCATATTTTGTTTTTCATTCTTTGTTTGTTTGGATGTTCTTGTTTTCATTTAACTTTTCGGGTTGTTTCGTGTCTGTTGTTTTCAACATGGTAGTTTTCATGTTTTAGTCATGATCGAATTGTGCTTTAGTTTTTAAATACGTAGATTAAATTAGGGTTCTACAGTGAGTAGGGTTTTATTAAATCTTGTTGCACATTCAATCTGGTTAAATGAATAGGGTTAAATTCGTGCCCTAGTTTTTATATCAAGGTTTTTTATATTAGGGTTTGCGCTTTCTGTGTTTCATGTATTTAAATATGATTCCCTAGAAATTACAATCGCCTCTCGGTCATATGGGGAGGGTCTTATTATGTTATGTTTAAACCCCTTTTGTGTGGATATGACCTAGCCTTTAAAATCATGAAGTTATTTACCAAACTATTGAAAATACTTATGACGTCATGATGACTTAGGCGGAGGCGGGATCAGAGTCAGTCTATACTTTGAACCATTTTTTCCAATAGGTATCGATTCCATTTCCATCTCGTCTCCGACTCCGCTTATAGTGAGGAAACCTTCTTTCAAAATCATGATGACCTTGGCGGAAGCGGAAGTGGAACTGAAACGGAATATGAAAATAGAAAATCTGAAAGAAACCAAATCCATTTCCATTCCGGTTCTGGTTTCGATCACCATGACAACTCCGACTCTGATCCCGCTTGTTAATATTGTTATCTCAATAATGTTTTGGCTCCGAGCCCGACAGTGTTCCAAAATTATTTAGAATGTTTTTCTGCTTGGTTACACCTCCGGTATATATATGAAGGGTAGTATTTTAAAGCATATTTTGTGATGTTTATTTAAGGATCTAATTAGAGGTTTTGTTGCAGGGAAGTTAAAATGTTAGGAACATCAGGAGAAGCTTCCCAAAGGAATCGACTTGCAGAAACATCAAAGGCAGCAATCAAGCCCAAGAAGATAAAGCCAGAGCAGTTACCTTATACTTTGAGGTATGACCATAGGGGTCCTGTTGTCACTACAAGCAAGGTGGAATCTGATTGGTCTGATATCACTGACACCAATTTGGGCCCATTCAATTTGGAGGAGTTGCGCTCTAAAACCTTTTCTAGGGATGGATCAGGGAGAACTCAAAGAATACATGAGTCTGGCTTGGCTCACATCACCCTATTTCCCATATCTATCTAATGACTGGAATTAATCATGACAACAACATGAGCTTATAATTAGGCTACTAGGCAATGCATAGACTCACAAGACAATGTGATCATTGATTTAACTCCTCAGATATTTCAACACATGTTTAGTGTCCCGGATCCAAAGAACTTGGTACAATTGAAAGAGGCAGATGCTTTAGGGATGTTTTGCAAATGCAAGGAATCCAACAAGGCTCATTTGAATAATAAGTGGTTGAAAACACAGAAGAAGTCCTTGACCAAGCTCTCAGATCAACCAAAGAGGGCAAACTTTTACAAGGAGATATTAGAGCTGATAATGATGTTGTCTAGGGATTTTGGGAAGAGGGGTGCATTTCATTTTAAAGAATGGATGTTTCCCTTTATTCAAACAATCTTTGATGGAACACAACAGTTTGATTGGCCTATGATTGTCTTAGATGCCATTCATGACCAATTAACTAGGATAAGGGAAACCAAAAACTTCTATATGACTTCCTATGTTGTTTATGCAACAACTAGAGGAGGCATCTTTCCAGGATTGAATAGAGTGGGTATATTGGGAGAAGCTAATGGACAAAGGAAATTATGGGACCATTATAATCAGTTATCTCTACAAGTATCTGAAACACAATTTAGAAGGGTTAATGATGCATTTCTATATGTAATCATTAACTAGCTTAATGGGGATGCAGGATATAGACTGAGCCAAGAAGCTATGGCATTTATCACAGAATGGGGATGTTGGTACATTCAATACCCCAAGTTCACATACTTCAGGCTGGCTGGATTTGAAGGTCATCCACACTTTCTCCCAAGATGTTGTGGCAATAGGATAGTTCTAATGGAATTTGTATATCAAGCTCTAGGAGTTAATGCTCGGTTTGGATTGAAGCATAAAATAGGATGTCATAAGTTCCCCATGCATTTGGGTGAATATAGTTTCCAACATCTTGTGGGGGCTAAGGTAGTGTGCAGTGAGTTGATACATCTGAAACTAGGTTTGTAGATAGCTCGGAAGTACTTTGACCCGAGGAAGAAGATGAATGCCTTGTTGCCTTCAGTTTTTGATAGACATTTCAACTTGTTGGAAGATTTTTGGAGTGACCGTCAGGATGAGTATGACCTCAGGAAGAAGAATTATGAGATGTTACCTGTCACACTCATGGTAGAACTTGGGATCAAAGAAGACATCCCGGATACATTAGTAGATGATGGAGTGGTATTAGATCCATCATATGAAGCATTAAATATTGGCACTAAAAGGTTGGATCCGGTGGATTGGAATGGTGATGGTGCAGGAGCACCTAGGAAAATATTAGGCAATAGGAAGTCTAGGATCCATGTTTTTGTTTTTATGCATTTGTATAAGGTCATGTTGACCATTGCAATTGAGTTAGAAGGTTAGGAATAAGTAGTGATCACTACTAATCAGTAGTGATCAAGAGCCATCAGGAGTGGTCAGTAGTTGAAGATATGGAAGGGTTTCATGAGGTAGGAAATCAAAGTGCTAAATCTCTAGGATAAGTGGCAAGAACATTTTGCAACTTTGCCATCATAGGTTTAGTGAATAAGCGGCCAAGAAGCGGTTCAGGTCGAGCTTAACTGAATTTGGACACCTATTTATGGTGGATTTCGAGTTGAGAGCAAGGTTGAACGTTTTGGCATTGTACAAGTTTCATGAAAACAAGAAAAGACAGTGTTATGGAGTAATTTTTCTATTTTGTCTTGAATTAGTGTATTGATGGTTTGATCAGACCTGTGTTTAGTGTAGAATGTAGTGTAGTTTCTTTCCAAGCTTTGTGTGGTACAGTAGCAAGTTGAATTCATTGGTTTAAGCATTTGTTTGGTTAATTTGGTTGTTTTTGAATTTTCTGGTGTTGACAGTGCTACTGTAGAAGAATGGAGACTTAGCTCTCATTTCCCTTGTACCAAGTGTATGGACTCTTGGGAAGTGAGACTAGGCTCCATGACTGTAAATAGGTTAGGGTTAGGATTATTTAGGGGTCAAGAAACCATGGACAAAGTCTATTCCTAGGCGAGCTTGACAGGGAAAACAAACACTTAGGTTGCAGGGGTGTCAATTCCCTAGCAAACCAAGGTGTGTGGTGGCTGCAGGAGGCCCTGTAGAGGCTTGGAAAGAAGGATGGGGTCTTGACAGACTGTATAGAGCAAGAACCAACTTACTATCCTCAGAGAAGGTCAGAAATTGGCTCAAAGCAAGCCTAAAGTGGCTCAGTTCATGGAGAGGGCAGAGTACGAACAATACATACACCAAACCCCAAAAATCATCAAAGTGTGGGCATAGGAAACACAAACCCCAAGAAAAGATCCTAGGTCATTTGGAGGTTTTTGGAGTGGTTTTCATTTTTCTTGGGTTAGGAGACCTAATTGGGGCTCAAGGGCTAGTAGCCTTTTTAACCCTAGAAGAGGGTTTGGTGAGAGCGATGGAGAATTGGAGATTGGTGGATGATCAAGAACCCTAGGGGGATGGTCTTAAAGCCATGGGAGACATCACACACCCCTGCATCGAATTAGTGAAGGTTGGATATTTAGCTAGCCTTTAGGAAGATTAAGGGCTAAGGAGAGAATGGCAGAGAGAGCACCAAGATTGGCTTGGTTAGGGAAATGGAGATGATAGTAGGGTTGGCCAGGAGAACCAAGGGTGGCTAGCAAGCATTAGGGCCTATAGGTTAAGGTGGTGGAGAGTGACACCATAGGGGTTCACTAAGGTGAGACCCAGAGCATGGAATAGGGAGTGTTCCACTCAACCCTATCCTATTAGGTGAGGAGACCATTGACATAAAGCAGATAGGGAGGCCAATTTTGGATAGAAGTATCTGCTAGGCTGTCCTAAGAACCAAAGCTCCTCAAGGACTAGCTCCTAAAAAGGGAAAGGGATACAAAAGGACCAAGAGGAAGTTTCCTTCCAAGGATCCCTTGGAATTCTTTCCTCCAAACATTGAGGAGATTGAGCTTGAAGCAATGACTCAAGATGAACCAGAGGTACAGGAGAAGGAAGCCCAAACAAAACATGTGGCTTCAACATCTGCACTAGATGAGTCCTCTACTCAAGTCCCACTTGCAAAGCAACCAAGCGGAAATATGCCTGAAGGGACTCTTCATGATATTGCTGAATCATTAAAGGGAAAAGGAGTGGAGTAGGAGATTCTTGATGTTGGAAATGACTTTGAGGAGACTTTGTCTGAGAAAGATGCACAAGAACATATGCCTCTAGAAGAGGATGTTGAACAGGTGCTGATGGAGGAGGATCAGTGGGCACTGTTTGAGGAAGCAAAAAGGGCCTCAGATGCTCAAGCACATGCAAAAGCAATGAAAAAACAAAAGGCCATTGATGCTAAGATACAGGCTAATACCTTGCTTTCGCAACGACAAATAGATGCCAAACGAAAAGTTGATGAAATAGAAAAGCAGCAAAAACAAAAGGAGCAAGAGATCAAAATGAAAGAAGAGAAGGAGAAGCCCTTGTGGCCAAGTTAAAGATTGTTGAAGAGGCCTACAAAAAGAAAGAGGAAGCAGAACGAATGCAAAAGGGAAATAATGCTGAGGAAATAGCAAAGTAGCTACAAGAAGAAAAAGAGGTCTCAGATAGGCTTAAAGCATTAAAAGAAGATAAGGCTTAAAGCATTAAAAGAAAATAAGGCTTAAGGCATTGGAAGAAGAAAGAAACCAGGAACTTGAGAAGAAAATATTAGAGGAAGAGAAATTGAAGAAGGAAGAAGAGGACAAGAGGATGCAGGAGCAAAAAGATAAAGAGGAAGTTGAAAAACTTGCATAGGTAAACATGGAACAAGAACAAAAAACAGTCCAAGGGGTTGATTCTCAACCTAAAGTTCATTTGCCACAACCCTCTACTACTTCTATGCCTTCTTCAAGTATAATGACCACTACTTCAAGTGCTCCCACATGGTTGAAATTGGATTTTCGAAAGAGATCAGTAACACCTTCACAACCTCTTAATTGGGATAATATGATGAAGGAGATTGAAAAGGAAAGGCCCAAAAAGAAGGCAAAGATCCTACATTCTACTAGACTTACAGAATCAGGGGAGATTCTTATTGAATGTGCCATACCGATGGTAGACAAGGATGTGGGAGACATGCAATTGATTGATTACCAGTTGGGTACTGTCAACTTGGGAAGACCTACCAGAGATCAACAAATGAATTTAATTGATGTAGTAGCATCTTCAACCAAGTCAAGAATGTTGAAGGATAAACAAAGGAAAGATGAGCTTAAGGCTTAGTTAGATCAGTTGCATGTTTTCTTGAAAAGTGTTTCTCCTCTGAGGTCACAACAGGTTACCACTATTGAGACCCCAATTTTGTTGAGTAAGAAAGAAGTAGATGACTTAGTACAGACAAAGAGTAAGGCATAAATGTTGGATAGCTGGACTAATAAGCTAAATCAAGAAATAGGTGAGGTATTGGTTAACAGTTTTGAAGTTCATAGGATGACCGAGGACTTATTAGAAGGAATGAATCAATATGTCAAGGAATTGGGAAAACAAGAGGAGGAGTATAAAGGATATAGTCATAAATTGAAAGAAATCAATAAATTTCCAAAGTCTACTCTGCTAGAACAATCAATACTGGAAGAGGATAGTAAAGATTTCTTGGAAAAGACCTCTAGTATAATCCGGTTTAGATTTGACCTTCTATGTAAGCATAAATGAGGTTCAAGATTCTGCTAAGGATCTGAAAGAACAATTTGAAGAATTAGAAGCATTCATTGCTATTATAGTGAATGTGGATATACCGGTAAAGGAGGGTTTACCTTTAGACCAGATAAAGGAGAGGTGGGATAATAGATTTAAAGGTATTATGCAAAAAGGAGATGACAGTGAAGATCTACTGCTAGATAGATTAATGGACATTACAGATGAGATAAGGGCAGCTAAGAGGGAGTTAACGAAGCTAAGATATGAGAGGGTTTGTTGCTACGGATTTGGAAAGGATTAAGTTTGAAGACAACTGGGTTGACGGGCCTGATTTGGACATGCTTCAACAAGTCTTCTCTAGTTATGACGAGTATATTGCAGATCCAACTTCTCATGCATAAATTGATAAACTTCTACATGCATGACTTTCTTCTCTCCTCTGCGTGCATGACTAGAAGTTGTGGGTGCATGGTTTTTCTTCTCTCCTTTATTTTTGTTCTCTCTAGTTGAACTAGAAGATCTAGATGGGAACTAGAGATCAAATTGATCTGAGTTTCCAAGATAACTGTAATCCCTAAAAAGGTGGATCGACCTAAAATAGAGAGGACTTCGAAATTTTGTATATCTATAAATAACATTGGGGTATCATATTGTAAAGGTTGGCTGATAGAGAATAGAATTGGCCACTTGATAATAGGAGATATAATTTTTCATAATTGTTACAAAGATAAGTGTTACTTCACTTTATAGTTAAATATAATTACAGGTTTTTACGCAATATGGTGTTAGAATTAATTTTTACTTGATAAGGTTGATGAGTTATAATCTATCTGAATGCCAGTGATTGTGCTAAAGCATGAGAGTTTCTTATGTGATGAAACTCATTAGAAGAAACCAGATTTAAGGATTATCTTGTTAGATTATCTGTGAATTGGGTTTATTGAAGTCTATTGATCTATGATCTTGGTGATGAATGAAAGTGTGTTCTTTTGAAATCTTTGAAATATTTGTGATGTGTGACTGAGACGTTAAATTAAGCACCTTAGATGCATGCAATAGTATGGAATATTCTGTAAATTGTATCATGCTATGGTTTTTTTGATCTATTGGAAAAAAATTCATTGTTGAAGATATATGTCTGGATACTAGATAAGTTTGATTCATGTTTACCGATTTACCCTCTGATCTATCTTTTTCTTTTATTTAAAACCCCATTTCTATATTAAACTCGATGAACAAGTCATTGCTTGTATTCCTTGTTACCAGCATAGGCCCCTTGAATATTACAGTTGCATGGATCGATTGAGTGATACCAGATAGTTGAGAACCAACTACCAAGACCTTGGGAGTTAGGATACTATATGTTGTCTTTCTTTTTCAGGAGAAATAGAGTAGAAATATTATGTTTAAATGTTGTTTGTGTCATTTTCACCATCAACAATTATTTATCCTTGTTGTACGTCTACATTGATTGAAGTGTTCATAATCAGAGATTCTTCTGATGTGTGCTTGAGTGTTCATGTTCTTGGCCGACATTGTGGTGTTAGCGTGTTGTGAATCCATGAGGATTAATATTTTATTGTTTGGCATGTTTGGAGGTGTTTGTTTGGGTCGTCTCTATGTTTTGACTGACTTGTGTTGGTGCGCATTGTAATTTATTCATGTACCAAGGTTGACAATTGTAATTCATTCTTTATTTATGGCCGACTGAATAGTGATTGTAAATCCATGTAGTGGATATATATATGAGATTGTTTTCCTCATTTAGAGAGGATTGCTCAAGTGTACAAGTGATGTACAAGTGAATAAAGATCAAATCATTCAGAGCAGAGTGTGGAAGTGTTTGAGCAGAGGGTGGAAGAGTTGGAAGAAGTTTTTGTGCGCCTAACTGGAACTGTAATCAAGCTTTTGTAGAAGCTATTTTCTTAGTTCAAATTCATCAAATGGATTTAATATGATTATAGTATGTAACGCAATGAGCCTTCCCTTTGAGCAGTGTGCTCTAGGCAGTGCACCTGAATGCAAGTGCATTCTCTTTTCACTCTTCATTATACTTCTAACAGGGTATAATCTTGTGGACTAACATCCACCATGGTTTTTCCCCTGACAGGGTTTCCACATATAAAATCTTGGTGTTCATGTGTCTCTGATGCATTGTTGATTTAATTCTTGCACTGTTAATTATCAGATCTATGATATAAGATTGATTAATGTTGTCTAAGTTTGATTTTGGTAACAACTGATTCATCAAATCCCCTCTTAGTTGTCTATCCTTGTTTTGCCAACAATACCCACCAAAAATGGCCTTTTTACTTGGTCCAATAGAAGGGTGGGATTTACTGTCATCACAAAAATACTGGATCATTTCCTTTGCAATAATACATGGTTCCTATCCTCTTTGCATTTATATGGAAACATCATCCATTGTGGAAACCAATCAACTTGAAGGCTAAGATTTAGATCCATAATAGGGAATTTTTTGGAAACATTTTCGAAGAAAAATCCATCATTGAGGATTGACTTAGGTTGCTACAAGAAAATATAATTAGGAACAAGATGGATCAAGCAACTTTCTTGGAATAAAATAATCTTTTACCCTCTCATGAAAAGGTGTTGCTCAAAGAGGAAATATTTTAGAGACAAAAATATATAGAGTTTGATTAAAATATGGAAACAAAAATAAAAAATGATTCTATCTCTTATCGAAGATCAAGAGGATCTTGAATTAAATAAAGGATATCAAACACGAAGATAAGAATTTTCTCTCTAACCCAAATATGGTTAGCTAGGAGACAATTTATTTCTTTGAGAGGATTCTTGCTAATACTAATGGCTCGAATTTGCATAATCAAAATTTATTATTGAATTGTATCTCATCTATCATTTCAACTAAGGATAATGATATTTTTCTCTCATTATTCAAGGAGGATGTGAAGCTTGATGCTTTTTAACTTCATCCCTACAAATCTCTAGGCCCTAATGGGTTCCCTACAATGTTTTTCTAAAAATGTTGGCATTTTAAGAGAAAATATATTTGAGAACTATTGGAGGACTCTATAAGAAGCGAGAAATTATTATAGGAATTACATAATACATTCATTGTACTAATTTCCAAAAATGAAAATATGGTATCATTTAATGATTTCAAGATAATTTAATTGTTTAATACAATTTACACAATAATGATCAAGGAAATTGCAAATAGGCTTAAGCTTCTCCTTCCAAATATCATCTTAGAAGAGAAAATTAGTTTTATCCCCAAAAAACCTATCATAGGAAACATTGTTCTTTCCCACAAGGCCCTTTGCTTTGTTTGGTCAAAAATACAGAAGAGCATGCTAATAAAGTTAAATATTAGCCAGAATTACAATAGATTAAATTGGAGATTTCTTAAAAATATGATGGAGATATTCAACTTTAATGTCCTAGTGGAGATAGATTTTTTAATGTATCTCCAAATCATGTTTTCCCATTCTGATTAATGGTAGTCTAGAAAATTATATTCCCCACAAGGGGTCTATGACAAGGGGATCCTTTATCCCCTTTTTTTATTTATAATAATGGTTAAAACTCTTAGATGCAACATTCAAGAGGCACATTTTTTAAGCGTTGGAAACACATACACATATCTAATGGTGATGAGGCTCTAACACACTAGTAATTTACTAACAATGTTATTCTGTATGACAAAGGTTCTTTAGCAAAAAATTAAGCCATAAATTCTATCTTGCATATTTATACCAAAGCATCATAGATCATCAAATAAATTAAATCATTTTCTTCTTCTTTCATCTCTTCCTTACACATGTTAATGATTGATTGAGGATATCATAGAGTTCAAATTCAATCATCTCCCTAGGAAGTACTTAGGTATTCCTATGTGGGTACAACAAAACCATCTCACTCCCAATGTTTGGAGAAATGGATGCTTGGAAGAGTAAGAGGCTTTAATTTGCCAATAATATAACTATGGATAAGTCTAAGGTGACTACTATCCCTATCTGTCTAAAGTCTTGCCTCATTATTATAGCTCAAATTATAGAAGGCTTGCAAATACTTATGAGAAAATTCTTATGGAATGTGTTAGAAATTAATCTTTACTTAGGTGAAGATTATTTATTATTTGTATTATTTAAATACTTGTAGGAATACAAATCTTTTGTCTTATTTGAGTATCCTTGCACATTTATGAGGATGACTCATTTTTATAAATCCTATTTGGATGAATATTAAGGCTTAGGTGTAGGTCCTCCTTATGAGGATCTTGACACCTTACATACACATAAGATGAAATGTGACATGCATAGAAATGGGAGTTACTTATGTAACTCTTTTCTCACCTTTATGTATTGAGGTGATTATCTCCTTCTTCCTGTGAGCATTCTATGCTTAATATTTATCTTTATCTTTCTTTGTAATCTTCTTAGGCTTTATGTCATCTTTGTAATATTATGATTTTTTCTCTCTTACAAAATCTTGTGTCTCCTTTTGGATATTTGTTGTGCTTGATCTTGGTTTTCATCTTGGATGGTAATCTTTCCTTAAAACAATAACTCATTGGGTTAGTACTTTCCTTTATTTCATTTTATAATTCCTTTCATGGTATTAGAGCATGTTTTACTAATCCTTGTTTGAGTTACATTGTTGAAGGTTTACCATTTATTTTTGGAGCACCCACCTTAGAGGCACGCTCTTGAGAGAAGAGTAGAGCTTTTATTTACTTAAAAAATTATTTACTTTTAAACAATTTAAATTTTTTCCTAACCTTGTTGGATTTATTGTCCAAGAAATTAAGTTCTTTAAGGTTTTTTTTCCAATTTTCAATTTATAGCTTTTACACAAGTTTTTTCACTAATATTTGTAATTTCAAGTTGTTTAAAATATTATTTTTTGTTTACAATAATATATCACATTTGTATTTATTTTTTAAAACCCAAAATAAGGGGTTATTTCTTCAAATAATAAGCCATTTTTTTTCAAATGTAATTTTATTTTTAATAAATCTGTCAACATCAATTTTTTTAAAAATTACAATAAAGTTTCATAAAATACATAAATAATTTGCATTAAGAGTTTTAAAAAATCTGTAATGACATTTAAAAAAATACAACAAAAATATTTTTATATTAAATCTATATTTTGTTACATAAAAAAACCTATAGTGATCTGTGTCCCTTAGCCAAAGTTTGTTGCCCATCGAGGGAACCATAGGTTTTGGTTCGACGCCAAGAACCTTGGAAACTTACAAAGGAAGACACCCTAAATTAAAATAAAAATATTGGAGAGGTGCCTCTATAGATCAACGCCCATAATAGTAAATCAACTTACCTTCTGGTTTTCTCACCCTCTCTTCTGCCTGGTTTTCTCCTTTGCATTCTTCAATAACCCTCCTTTCCTTTTGTTGCATTATCATTTCATTGAATCAAATAATGTTAAAACCTATGATCTGGTCACCCCACTGCACACCTCCATTACCTTCTCCCCATATACCTCACCCTTCTCTTCCTCAATTCTTACCTTCATTGCAGTTCTTTTTTCTCCACCTTTGGCCATCACCTCTTCTCTATTCAACGTCTCTCCTTGGTTGCAACCTATTTTAGGATTTTTTTCTTAATAATAAATCTTGGAATATCATTCTCCTACCCACATATTTTTAAGGAAAAAGTTAAAAAAAACTCAATCTTTCAATTAGTCTTTTCCTTTTATAGGTTAGTTATTTTTTTTAAAGAACGAAGTTTAAAAAAAATAAAACCCTTTTTTGTTATAGTTTTTTTTTAATAAAGACTTTCGATCTTTTGATTTTTTTAAATAATAAAAATATTATTAATTAGAATCATTAGTAAATTTTTTTAAGAAGGATATTTAAAAAAATATATATATATTTAAAAGCATTAAGTTTCAGGGGTGAGATTAACAATATTGTTGTCCCTATTATAAGTTTTTATGTTTTTTTAACAAAACATCCTTTCTTCAAAGTGCGATATTTCTTATAATAAAGTTTTTTCTATAGTTGTGAAAGAATATTTTTTTCTACAATCATGTCTACTCTAATTCTAGAAATTAAATTGAATTCCTATAATTATCATTCATGGAAAACATATATTTTATTTATATTTTGATTCAAACATCTCTTGTATCCACAAATCTGAAACTAGAGTTGGATCCATCCACATCCAAGGATGCTCAAGAAAAGTGACATACTCAAAATGAGGGTTCTCTTGGACTCATAGGAATTTCCATGTATCCCAAACTCTATGTTCATATTGGGAATTGTGTGAATACCTATGAAGCATGGGCGATCCTCCAAAATATCTATGTAGTTCAAATGAGTCAAGGAAGATACAACTTCAAGATCATCTTGAAGACTTGAGGTATACATGTATTTTAAAAGTATGCATTTATTTTTGTTAAAGTTTGATGCATTTACTATTCAGTTGAATGGTTTATGAGTAAATCTTGAATCTCTTAGACTAATTCATATTATTTAAAAAAAAATGTTCGTAGAAAATTTCAACAATTTATTATCAATATTCATGCTCAACTAGCTATTCCTTTATTAGCTAGTCAACTTATGATATTTTTCAAAATTTATTAAGGCAAGAAGAAGAAAAATTGATTCAATTTGTTAATCTTAAAAATAGTGAGCATGCTTTTATGTCTAAAAATCATAAGAAAATTTTTAAGCCTCATAATAAACAATATTATAATCTTAAAACTCATTATAATAATACTAATGCTATTCGAAAAAATAATTCTTATAAGAGACCTCATTGTAATTATTGTGATAGAGATGGTGATTGGTCTAACAATTATTTTAAGAAACAAAATGATAAAAATCCCATGAGACAAAATAATTAACAAAATAAACCTAATAATACTAAGTTTAACAACAATGAAAATTAATATAGATGAGCTTTTACTTGTAGTTATAATTCTTCATAACCTCTTGAATGGGTTATTGATTCAGGTGCCTCTCAACATGTTACTTCTCATAAAGAGGTATTTTGATCCATGCAACCCGACATGTCTAATGTTCCACTTCAACTTGCTAATAATCATAGTTGTAAAATAGACGCAATTGGAGATGTGAATGTACCTAATGGTAAGTTACATGATACTTTGTATGTTCCTAAATTAAATACTATTTTTCTTTCAATAGCTAAGCTTTTTCAAGATTACAAAATAAAAACTTATAAAGAGATGTGCTATGTGATTTATCTAGACTAAAATCATAGTCATTTCTCACGCTAAATTAGACAATGATAATTTCTTCAAATTTTATGAGTTTTCTCATTCTAAATATTTTTTACTATCTACCATTGATTTCAATGTTTGGCATGAAATACTTGGTCATATCCATGCTAAAAATACCGCCTTCATATAAAAATATAATATGTTATAAGGATTTCCTAGCATTGTTCCATCTAAAATTGTATGCATAGGATGCATGAGTGGTAAGATGCATAGGGAACCCCTTCCACAAGGTCAAGCATAGATGACACATCATAACTCTGCACCTAGTCCATAGTGACATTTTGGGACCCATGGATAATAACTCCGTCCAAGGATTAAGGTATGCACTTAAATTTTTTTATAGTTATTCTAGAAGAACTTGAATCTATATTCATAAAAGTAAGGATCAAGTTAATAATACTTTTGCTAAATTTCATAAATTTGTTGAAAGGAAATCTAGTTTCAAACTCAAAATTCTTAGGACTAACAATGGTAAAAAATATGTGAATAATTATTTCAATAGTTATTTAATGTCATTTGGTATTCAACATGAGTTAACCATTCCCTATGCACCTCAAAAAAATGGTGTCAAAAAGGAAGCATAGAAAAATTGTTAAAATGGCTGGATGTATGTTACATGCAAATAAAATGCCTTATAAATTTTGGGTTGAAGCAATATTTTGTGCTACTTATATCATTAATAATCTACTCCTACTATATCCTTAAATGATATAACTCTTGGAGAAGCTTGGTTTGGTAGGAAACCTAATCTTAAGCATTTAAGAATCTTTGGCTCAATTAATTATGTTCATAAACCTAAACAAAAAAGGAGAAAAATAGATTCTAAATCTTCTTATCATATTTTTGTTGGGTATGATGAACATTCTAAGGATTAAAGAGTTTATAATACTATCACTAAAAAAGTTTCTAGAGATGTGTGTAATGCCCCGCCATGCAACCCTAGAGGAAGTTTCAATTCACTAAACAAGCGTACTAATTTTTTTTTTAAAAGAAGTGAATTAAACCCACATGTTCAACTAAAATTGACAACATCCCCTAGGGTTACATAACTGATATTACTTAAAACCCCATTAACATACATCATCTAAATTACATTGAAAGTAAATAACTCAAGTAATAACATTCAACAACATAGAAAGATACGAGATAAAATAAAGCATTCATTACATGAATCAATTACATACATCAATTACATACATCAATTACATTCCTCATTCCCGGAATGAGTCCAAATATATAAGTGTGATCATTACAAGGTCCACCTCAAAACACAAGAGGGGTAAATCAATATCATTACATTATGAGATACAAAGTACAAGATTTAAAAGTAAGAAATGCGAGATTTCCATCTAGAAGTCTCGCCACCAAGTACTGAAGATCAAGGGGACCCAACGGTTTTGGTACCCGTAGGCCCACCCCCCATGCTAGGAGATAGTAACCAAGTAACATGGACGAGAAACCTACTACCTCAACCAAAGACAGACTCAAACTGATACAAACTGACTCAACCACACATATGCACAATATAAGTCTAACTCTAATCATGGTTACATTGCTTCCAGACATAATATAATCAAGTGTGCTAAAGGAACCATACGCACAACGTAACACAGTGTTATCCTAGACAGAGTGTCATCACAAGGTTTGTCATGAGATATCCTCTGGGCATTCTTCATAGGCTCTAGAAATCCTGGTGGCCTCAACCGAATCCCGACACTCATACTAGCTCAAGCAGAATCAACTACCTCTCATAAGGACAAGATAGTGATCTTGCCATTCCAGGCCTTCTCACTCACCCCAAGTCAAAACAAACCCTTGCGTCTGTGAGTGAGGTTAATTTATCTTGGTTAATGTGAACTACATCCTAATCCTCTAAGTACATTTACTTTAGTTCTCAGTTAAAATCACTTCTGAAGGTTTCCCGGTTTACCTCTTTGGGCTCCGACCCCTAACAAAAGCCACTCTTCTAATTGGATAACACACTACACAAACTAACTCCAAGGGTTACTCAAGTGTTACAGAACTGAACCAACATGCTTTCTCCTATCCTAGGAGGCAACCACAAAGAAATCCACTCCAACACTAGGAGGAACTAAAAACTTGTAACACTATCAAAGGGAAAATCAAAACAATAATTTCACAAGGGAATGACCCACGTTTTACTGGAAGACTTTACAAACCAAAACTCAACACTCATTCACAAAATAATCATTAAAAGATACATCAATGAACTCATGCATTAGCAATGAAAATTACTATATTTGGTTATCCTAAAACCATGTTCCTAACTAATGCTTTTCGCAGCAAATAGATTAATGTCATTCTGAATTTACATTTGAAACAATAAATTTTCATAAAATAAATATTTTTTGCAACTTACTCTAATCATGAGCAATACTAGATCCAACCAAGATTGTTTGTCCAAGTCATTACGTAAACCTATGTTTAACAAGATATTAAATACACACATTTACAAAGAAAAACACCTCATATTAAAATTAATATGCACTATTAAAATCAATATTTTTATCTTAATCCAATAAATCAATAATACAAGAAGAAACTTAAAATTAGATTACATAAACAATATATATAAATTTAATTACATACTATCTATATATATTAAATATTATATATATTCATATATAATATAAAAATACATATAATAAATATATAAATTAAATATTATATATATAAAATAAATCAAATCAAAAATAAAAATAAAATTTAAAACGAAATTTAAATAAACAAAATTTAAAAATAAAACGAAAAGCAACAAAAATCAAAATTTAAAATAAAATAAAATAAAATTTAAAAACAAAAGTAGGTCCGGACGGTACCTCGTCCGATGGACGGTACCGCCGGTACCTGCGGACAGTCCGCAGACTACCACCCACGCGCTGCTGCCGACTGTACTTTAAGTACAGCGGCTGACAGTCATAAAGGGGGCCGTAGTCCCCACTGGATAGTGCATCCCCCCATGTGGTGGGCGCACTGTCCAGTGGGTACTGCGTACCCACTATTAAAACAAACACAGTGGGGGCCGAACCCCCCCACACAATAATTTTTTTTTTTTAAAAACAAAAATTTCCAAACCTAAATTCGTACGCTGTACGAATTTTGAACATTTGCCGTACCGGCGACATTTACAAAAAAATTAACAACACAGTAAATTAAAAATCTATATGTATGTAAATATAGATTATTTATATCATATTTAAAATATGATATATGTAATGTATATTTACATACATATATTTTTTTTTCCAGAATTTACATTTACTGGTGAAATCGAAGAAATAAATTTAAAACCAGTAATAAAATTGACAAACAATAGACATCTCATGCTCAAGAGATTTATAAGCTGAATACCAAATGAAGCCATCCTTCCATGTTTTCAAATAATTTAAACAAAGGAAAAGTAATACATTGTTTTTTTTGAGTTTTTCAACAAAATTTTCTAAAAGAGTTTGTGTTTTGAAAAACAAATCTGAATACCAAAATGTTGAAGTTTAACCTAGGGTTTCAAGAAAAATCACCCATTTGCAAATTCTTTTCATTTAGAAAATAGATTAAACTAGGAACAATAAAACAAGAAATAAAAGAAAACCTGGTTATTTGAAGCCACAGGAATAGACAAGATTCTTGATGCAGAGCTTCCCTTGAACTCCTCACAATTCCTTTTCAACAATGCAATGAATTTCCAGCTAGCTTTGATCCAATAGCTCCACCTTCTTCACAGAATTTTCTCTCCTTTCAATTTAATTCTCCAAACAGAAAATATTTCCCAAAAACTTTCATGTGCAAACTCTCTCCAAAAATTTCATGCCTGTGAAAACCAGAAGGAAGGAGAAGCCCCAAATTTTTTTGCCCTAACCTTATAAAACATCATTTCCTCAAAATTCCAAAATAACCTAATGCAACCCTAAATTCACATTCAATGCAAGAAATTGAATTTAAAAGTTAATTTCATTTCCCTTTTTTTTTGGAAGGCCCTAATTTTGACTTTAAAGTAAAATTTCAATTTCTCATAATTCCCTTTTTGATTTAATTTAATTTAACAATCAAATATACTTACATAATTATTATTAAATTATTTAATAACTAAATCCAATCCCTTGAGATTTAAATTTAATAAATTAAATAATTTAACTTTAATTAACTTACTTACAATTATTTAATAATTAAATTTAATCCCTTGAGATTTAAATTTAATAAATTAAATAATTTAAGTTTAATTTCATTAATCATTTTAAAAATAACCAATAAGCATAACATTAATATAATATAAAAATAAACATTTCTTCTAGCCAATGCAATTTTCTAAAATAACTATTTAATAGGACAACACTTTTCAAAGCATTATTTAACATCAAATAAGATACAACATGACTCGATACTCAAAACTAACGACACACTAAGGCTAGGGTGTAGACCTGACACATGTTAGCAAGCTACTATCTCCCGTTCAACTTAACTGTTGGATCGACACGCTCAAACCTGTGAAACCAGGTGGAGTCGATGTCATGTACCTGCAACCTGAAATCAAGTAAATGACATAATATATCTAGCATATAATTCACACCATGAAGAAGAAATCTCGGATTCGCAGGGTGCTCGCAAGCAAGTGATGCGAACCCATCTTCTTCACCAATACACTCATCAAAGACTGACACTAACGTCATAAACAATACTTCACATAAATAATCTCATGATAATTCTATTGATGTCATTAATTCATCAAAGCATGTGAAATAAAATCAAATAGTCACATCACACAATAATAGTTGCTGCTCAAGAGTAGCGATCAAAACATCATAATAAAGACGTGTCCAGTATCAAAGTAGCTGCAATCCAAGCAAAGCATAAAACAACATGAAACAAGAAGCAAAACGGAGGGGTATTACATATGCATTTCTAAAAATGGTGTTCATGATTGTTCTAAAGTGCATAACAATGAATCTTCTCAAAATAAAGTTGTTGTTATTGAAGATAATCCTCCTTCTATAAACCATCCTAGTGCATCTCTTAGAATAAATGATAATGAATATGATCATGTTGAACCTTCTCATCATAATTCTTCAAGTGATAATACTCATATATCTAAACAAAATCCTAAATGGTTTTAAAAAATTCTTCAAGAAAGTGAGGATATTTTAACTAGAATGAATTAATCTAAGGCTAGAAAGGTAAAATATTACAATCATGCTTTTATGTATAAAGTCATGGATACAAATGATCCTCAAACTTATGAACAAGATAAATTTAACCTCATTGGAAAAAGGCTATGCAAAAATAATATGACACATTAATTGCAAACTAAACTTGGGATCTAGTCCCTTTACCTCATGGAAAGAATTGTGTTTCATGTAAATGCTTGTATAAAACTAAGTTCAATGCAAAGAATGAGGTTAAAAAATTTAAGGCTAGATTAGTTGCTAGAGGCTTCTCTCAATTGGAAGGCCTAGATTATAATCAAACATTTGCTCAGTCAAAATTCCAACTATTAAATTAATCCTTATTTTATCTTCTTATATGCATTGGCTCATTCATCAAATAGATGTCAAAATTGCATTCTTAAATGATTTTTTACATGAAGAAATTTATATGTCTCAACCTTTGGGTTTTATTAAGAAAGGTAAAGAATACATTGTTTGCAAATTAAAGAAACCAATTTATGGTTTAAAACAATCTCCTAGAGAGTGGTATTCTAAAATTAACACTTTCTTTACATTTCAAGGTTTCATTAGAAGTAAAAATGATCCAAATTTATATATTAAACATAGTGACACTGATATTGTGATCATTATTTTATATGTTGATGATTTGATTCAATTATAGTTATAACACTTTGATTTGTGATATTAAGTCTAAACTCAATAATCATATTCAAATGATTGATTTAGGCTTATTACATTATTTTTTGGGTATGCAAATTGGCAAACACCTAAAGGTATTTTTCTTTCTCAAAATAAATATGCTCAAGATCTCTTAGATAAATTTAAAATGAATGATACAAATTGTGTTTCTACTCCTTGTGAATTAGGAACTAAATTAATGGTTGATATGGAAACTTCATTTTGTTTTGATTAAAAGCAAAAATAGGTTTTAAGGGACCCAAAACCCTTCACATCAAAACACTACTAAATCAATATAAAACATAATCATACAAAATCCAAGCAAAAACTAACCAACAATAACATAAAACATAAGAACTATTTCATGTTCTTCAGGGTGTCCACCACCTCCAATTCCCGATTGTGAAGAAGATTGACCATGGATAGCAGCTCATTCTTCTCTTCATCAAATTATTTTTCTTGCTCCCCCTAGTCCTTGCACTTGGGCCCTTCTCTCCTTTCATTACATTCTTTTTTCCTTTCTCTTTGGTAGGGTGCTCCTGAGAAGCCCAACATTCATCTGCTCTTCCTTAAGCTCTTTTAACTTTTCCATGAGAACTTTAAGGGTGCCCACACTATTCTTTATATAGGCAATTAGTTGGAAGTTTAAATTACTTAACTCTTACTAGACCTGATATCTCTTGTAGTGTTGGTTGAGTTTCTAGATACATGCCTAAACCACAACAAAATCATTTTAAAGTTGCAAAAATAATTTTAATATATGTTAAAGGTAATCTTAATGTTGGTCTCTTTTATGATGAAAATCATGAATTTTCTTTAAAAGGTTATACTAATTCAAATTTAGGAGGTGATCCCAATGATGGTATATCCACTTGTGATTATTGTTTCTTTGTTGGATTAGGTGAAATCTCATGGAATAGTAAGAAGCAACAATCTACTTTTTTTGGCTCTAAAGAAGCAAAATATAAAGGTTGTGCCAATGCATCTAAAGAAGAACTATGGTTGAGAAGACTACGTGAAGACTTGGGTCTACCTCAAAAGGATCCTAAACCTCTATATTGTGATAATAAAAGTGTCATTGCTTTGACAAATAATCCAATCTTTCATGTAAGGACCAAACACATTTCTCTTCAACATCACTTCATTAGAGAGAAAATTGAAGACTAACAAATTTCACCAAACCACTTTCTAAAGATAAATTTCTCTATCATTGTAAAAATATAGGATTATAACCCATTGAAGGGTTTTATGTTAAGTCCAAGTAAATCTTAAGGGGGGTGTTAGAAATTAATATTTACTTAGGTGAAGATTATTTAATATCTTTATTAATTATATACTTGTAGGAATATTCCAAAGGAATCCCTACAAGTGTTTTGTCTTATTTGAATATCCTCACACAATTGTGAGGATGACCCATTTTTATAACTCCTCTTTGGACGAATATTAAGGCTTAGGTATAACCTCCTCATTATGAGGATCTTGACACCTTGCAAACACATAGGATGAAATGTGGCATGCATAGAAATGGTAGTTACTTATGTAACTCTTCTCTCTCCTATATTTATTAAGGTTCTTATCTCCTTATTCATGTGAAGCATTCTATGATTAATCTCCATCTCTCTCTCTCTCTCTTTGTAATATTCTTAGGATTTGTAATATTGTGTCTCCTTTTGGATATTTGGTGTTCTTTCTCTTGGTTTTCATCTTGTATGGTAATATTTTACTTCAAACAATCTCATTAGGTTAGTACTTTCTTTTATTTAATTTTATCATTCCTTACAAAGTGGTTCGATGAAAATACAATTCTTGGGTTAAGTGGAAGATAATGTGTACTTATAAGGACAATGGTGACATAATAATTCATAAGCTTCACATGCAAAACTCTGCTATGTGGACCAAACTAGTATGGAACATGTTTATGAACCCAAAATCAAGGTGCAACATGTCTCTTAGTCTTGAGTATTTTATGGTCAATAATTGACATATGATGACAAATCATCTCACATGGGTTATGAATAAGGGTGATAAATATATTTTATAGGAATGCTCCTACATGGTTATCCAATGCTAGTGGATACCTTAACCATAGAAAAATTTAGGACTACTCTTAAACCAATTTATGTAGCAAGGTAAAACATTATTTAGAAGAGGTGGAGCATGGAGGTATGAAAGTGTGGGTTTGGAAGGATGTTTGCATCATCCTAGAGTTGGGCAATCAATCTCTAGTTTTGAATGAGGAATTAAAGAAAAGGAATGTTTTCTAGAGTAGGAAGGATCACAAGTTGGTTTTGTGTGTGGATAAGTTGGGTTCTAGTCTATAAGTTTGGGTTATAAAATGAGTAATTTAACTTTATGGAGAGCTAGTTGGAAACACAAGTTATGTTAGAGAAATAAGTTTTTTCCAAAAGTTGGTGCTTTTACTTGGTTAGAAATCCAAGATAAAATCTTAACTATGGATAATATTTAGAAAGTTAAATTTCATGGGCCTTAAAAATGCATCCTTTGTGAGACAATTGAGGAATCAACAAATCATTTGCTAATTACTTGCCTTTTTACTTCAAAGTGCTAGTAGTAGTTGTGCACCCACTTTGGTTGGTGTAATGCACTCCCTAAAGATTTATTAGAAGTCTTTTAGTCTTGGCCTTCTATTCAAAAGAATTCCTTCTTTATATCTCATTAGGTCTTGTCTCCTTCATTGGTAATATGGGAAATCTATAGAAAGATAAAAAACAAATAAATTTTATGGATAAAGTTTTGAGATTGATGCCTTCTTAGAAAAAAATGAAATAGAAATCTCAAATTTGGCCCAAAATAGATTTGTAAATCAGTCATTCAAAATGAAAATTTTAATATCTAGGACATTGAGATTTTATAAAGATGGAAAGGATTAAAAGTTTCCTTAGTTCATGGGATCGATGGATGTCTCTATGCAGGCTTGTAGAGATGCTAGATGGTCACTCCCTAATAATGGAACCTTAAGATTAACTTAGATGGTGCCTCAAGAGATAATCTAGGTCTATTACCATGGGATGCATTATTTGTGATGAGAGTGGAAGCAGGGTCCTAGATAGGGCTAAACAGATTCCAAAAATAAGGTAGAGGCTCAAGTTGCTAATTTTTTTCTACAACTATACTCAATTCTTAAGGATAAGAATATTGGAATTGAAGGGGAATCTCAAATAATTTTTCATAAATTGAGGACTCAAAAGTCCATGGATTGGAATATTAACAATATCATTAAATCTACTTTGGAAATTTTAAAATCTCTAGACCTTTTCTCAATTAAACACACCTACAAGGAGGAAAACCTAGCTATAGATTTCCTTGCCAATGAAGCCTTGGAGGATGAGGGTCTATGCATAGTTAATGCATCCCCTTGTATGTGGGTCTTATCAAGTTTTTTAAGTGACAAGCCTAGTTTTCCTCTACGCTCTTTCCATTGTACCATGTGTGATGTGTAGCTTTTCTCTCTTTCTATTTATACTTGGATTAAAATTTGCCTTCAATTGAGTTGTATTTATTTTGGATTGTATGGATTGTTGACCTTTATGTGATAAGATGTTTTAACTTTATTTGATTAGAATGAATGGGTAGTGGTCCCTACCAAAAAACCACACTTATAGAAAAATAATAATAATTATTAAATAGTTTTAAAGATAAAATAATTCTATGGACATAAAAAAAATATTTAGGAAATATTTTTTATAATATTATTTATTTTATTTGAAGTTATTTTATATGTAAGTTTTAACTTTAGTTTTGAAAAAAACTATTATTTGTTATTTCATAATTTTTGTATTGTTTTATTTTGAAAAGTGTAGTAAATACTATATACTTGTATCTTATTTTTAAAATTTATGTTTACTATTGAATACTAGTTATTTACACACTCCATATTGTTATTATAGAATATCTCTTACATAATTAATTTTAATTTAGTGATAGTATAACATATAAGTTCATAATTACACCTCTTAATTATTTTTTAATAATTAATAGTTAATTAAAAATCTAATTAGCCTACCTTAAAAAAAATTACTAATTTTAAATTAAAATCATTAAATATTTGTTTTGCATATTATGAATCAAAATTATCAATGACTATAATTCATTTGAAAGGTAAAATTTTAATGATTTACATTCTTGCTTATAGAACATTGTAACCATAGTAATTATGTTATGGAAGTTGTCACATGCTATTGATTTGGAATTGATATGAGTTAAAATAGTTTTTTTTGGTTAACATTTGGTAAATATTATAAAATATAAAAGCTTTGGAGAAGATGAAAGAAAATGTATGAAAATGTAGAAGCATATAAAAACATATAAAATATTTTAGTTGTAAATATTTGTGATAGATATGCATGTAATATGTGAAAGCATAAATAATATAGTGTTTTATATAAAAAAAATGCCTCAAATAGATATTGAAAATAAGTTAATGAAAATGTGTTTACTATGAGTATGGGTACTTGTTTATGTGAGAAATTTATATTTTAATGGTGTCTTTGTCTCTATTAAGTCCCTTGAAAACAAGTTAATGAAAATGGGCCTTAAAATAAAGGTGAAGAGGAACCTCCTCATTAGAAGAGAAAGGATTATTCAAGTATTATATTTATTTGAAAAGAAAAGGCAAGGAGAGGAGGGAAGTTTCATTTTTAATGGGAATTTTTGAGAAGAAAAGGAATTTATTTTGAATTTTTGTTTGTTTGTTTTGATAGTGAACATTTTTGGAAAACTATCTCTACTTATTGAAAAAATTAGGTATTTATTTAGAGATGGTGTTTCAGTATTTTAATGTAAACTGTGAATGTATGTTCTTATGGTGATCTTGTATATTTTTATGCATTTTAATGGGACGAGATATTATTTTAGTGTAGCTCTCCAAAGCTAATTGAGAGAAACCCATGTGTGAGGTTTGAGGGAGGAGTAAGGCCTCATTTGAGAAAAAATATTACAATTTTTTTATGAAGGATTTTTTTTTGGTAAGAGTGTCATAATTATGATAATTTTATTTGAAAAATCATAAAATTTCTTGTGAAGGAATATTATTGGAAAGAGTGTCATAATTATAAAATTTATGTGATGTGAAGATGGTGTTATAGTGTGATGTTGAGGAGAAATGAATATGTGTGAATGTTATAATGTGTTGGTAATGATGGGAAAAGAACGGAGTTCTAGGGGAGATTATTATCATTTGAGAAGTTATAAAATTATTCTTTTTCAAAGGAGTTTACCCCTTCTTCTTCCCTCTATATGAATTTGATTGGGATCCATAAGTGTTATAAATACCTATGATATTTTATGTTAAATGTGTATTTGTTGTGTATATATATTATGTGAAATCATATTATCTTGGAAACCTTAATTCTTGGGGTAGGTTTGTTTTCAAACCCTATGAATGTGAGGAGAGCATCCATCCATTGGTTGTATGCAATTTTTTATTATTAGGTTAAAAAATAAGAAAAAAATTACTAAGAAATTTTGTCAAACAAATTATTACCATTGTATATGCTTTTTATTTTGAGTTATTTTTATCTTTGTGTGCTTAAATACTTTGATAAAAAAAATGACTAGATTTTATGAGGGCTTAGAACTATATATATATAAATATATAATCTCTTTGAATTTTGATCTTTTAATTATTTCAGTATCATGCTATTGGAAATGCTTTTTAATCAATTAAATTGATGCATTATTATGTCGTTAGAATTTACTTTCAGTCTCAGTATATGAAACATAATAGACTCCTCAAAAGGATTTACCAATATAATTTGAGGCTTCTAGTTTTAGAGACTCTCAAAAAATTCAATATAATCAAAAGTTGTAATGAACACAACCACTAGGTTTAATTCTACTTTTAATTTTATTTTTTTATTCTATTGATTTATCTACCATCAACTCTAGATTAATTTGACAATCCCACCTTGTCCACTATAGGCTACTAAATTTTATTTAATATAAAACTAATTATTTAGGTAAGTGTTTCTTATTTGATTTATTGCATCTTAGAGATCTAGTTATTGAAAGTTCCAATTCCCTTGTCATCTCACTTTCTAGCTATGTTATTGATGTCCTTTTTCTTTGATAAAAATCAAAAATTTCCTTTGGATTGGTGTAAAATAGTAACCAAATTAGGCCTACATTAATTCCTTGAGATATTTTGAGATATTGTATGCAAAACTAAATTATTTCTTGTCTAATCATGATAAATTTGAATTTGGAATACATAGCTAAACATTCTAATGGTAGCATAAAGGAGACATTGCAAAAAAAAAATAGTGATGGTGATTCAAGATGAAGAAGATATAATTATTGAGTGTTTATAAAATTTTGGTTTAAATATTTTACCCAAAATTAGCCAAATACTTAAGTACCCTTTGCATTAATTGGCTACCTATAATGGAGTGAATTTTCACCCCTTGAAAATTCCCCATTACACCCCCTTACCTTAGAAAAATCAAACTTGATGATGCTTTTCCACCTCATCCATTCACTTTCCACCCACTTGGTGACTGTTTGTAGTGTCAATGGAGGATTTTTTGTCGAGGACACTAGCGTGGCACACAGACGTCTACGTGGTGTGCTACCATCCTAACAGAATTCCCACCTCTGGAATCTATAGAGGCATTACACTTCTCCATTGGCGATGAATCGTAATGCCCTTGCGCCCTTGACTGACCTCGAATGACTCTTTTGGGATTTTATTTATCTTAAAATAATCTTCTTCTCTATTCATTCAATCCTCTACACTTCTTCAATCTCACTTCACATTTCTACATACTTCTTGAGAATTTCACAACACTTTATCTATTGTTGAAGCTCCAAGATGACACTCGACTGGTTTTTCTTCTCACGTTTTTGTGACAACGATGACACTCACAAGCTTATGAGCCCGCATATCCCTTCACATGCTTGAGGGAATCTTATTTGGGAGGTGATATCCATTTCATTTAGCATCATTATTTGATTTTGTAGCATAGTGTTGTTAGCATTTCATGGCATTGCTTTCTTCCTATACATTCTTTATCATAATTTCTCTATTTGTGGCTATTCTGATTGTCTGTGGAGGTGGGAACATCAAAACTTAGGTTTTACTATGGCAAGCCCTGAAATAGCCCCAACATTTAGACCCGTTCTACTATGTGTAGGTACTCTTGATCTGTGGAGCTTGCAGGAGGATGGACTAACTACGAGTTCAATTTTCTACCACCTTTTCTCTTGCCAACTTTTGTCTTCTTAAATTAAAGCATTATTCTTGTCATTCGGTAGTTTAGTTCTTTCATGTTTTTTGTTATTGCATAAAACTGTTCCTATCAGGTAGTTAGTGAGCTTTCTTTTAGTCTTGAATTTCCTTCATACTTTCTATTTGTACAGACACTAGCACCCAACTGGGATGTCAATGTGTTGTGTTTTCATCCATCTTCTACGTTGGATTCCTCTAGCAGAGAGATGCCTAAGTTATAGTCTAGACTCAAGAATTTTCTCACTTGGTTTCTTCAACCTCTCACGTTGACAAAATGATAGTGGAAAATAAATTACCCTTCTTTTTCACCCTCTCAAAACATTAAATTTACCTTGAAAAATCCTTAGTGTGAAGTATCAAGGCAGCTAGTTGTTCTAGACCCTCTCATGATCTGGGGTCTTGAGCGGTCGGTCCCCCTCCTCTACATTTTGGTGAACCTGACATGAAAGTTGTAATATTTGTTTCTTTGTGTTGAGGTTCTTCCTCTCACATCTACATAAGTTGTGGGTTTGTGCATTGTGAGGCTTTATGAGCTTCACAACTCGGTCTATGACTTCTGGATATGTTGTTAGAAGAAGCACACGACATCAACGCTTAGGAATGGAACTTCAGCTCTTGCCTCTCAAGAGATGGTATCGATAGTAGAAACTATTTTCTTTGATGAAACCACCCTTTCCCCTACTCCTCCTATCTCCCCTTCAGTTATGCCTCTAGACGAGAATGAAGCTATCCCTATTCCTACAGAGCACCTCATGGCTCTAGACAGGAGGCTTTTGGATCTTGTGAATCACTTGGGGAGAGATCAAAGCATGGCTAGGCCTACTAGGGTTGTTAATGAGATCAAATATATGCTAGATAAGGATCAAATAGGCATAGATTTTCTCCATGGCCTCATTGATTTATTGGAATCATATGTCCCCTCTTACAACCCTAGATCAATAATTACCCGAGATCATGAGTGTGACACTTATGAAAGATAGATTAGTGTCTTGATTCCCATAACATCAGTATATATGGCTGAAACAAGCCCTTTTGTCTTCATTCTCGATCTCCCTCCTACTGTTAAAGAAAGCAGAATACCCCTAGGATTTGAGGTTCTTCCTCTTGGGGGTATCTTTTTCCTTGGTAGTGGAGTTTATAGTGGAATGGGGGTTGGTGGTCCTAGTATGTCTAGTTTCTCCAATGATGACTTCGGTGGTGGTCACTATGGTGGCTTTGGTGGATGCTACGGTGGTAGCTCTAGTGGTGGCTACGACAATGGCCTTGGCAGTGTCTTCGGTGGTGGTAATAACGGTGGCTCCGATGGTGGCCCTAGCAGTGGATCTAGTGGCAGCTCCACTGGTCCTCTTTCTTCATTTGACCTAATTTTGAATGCTTTACTACAAAATATGGGTCAAATACAAAACCAGCTAGCGATTCTATCCCAAGGCTCTACCTAGCCTATCTTTCAACCTTTCTTCTAACATAATCCCTTGTCGGTGATGATTTTGAACACTTGAGGGATGGAAATTACTAAGTTTGAGAAGTATGGTGGTAAAGGCGACCCTAAAACACATGTGTCAACTTTTAACGTGATGTGTACAAACTTATTTCACCATGATGCTCTAATGGCCAAACTCTTTCCTGAATTTCTCAAGGATACAACTCTAGAGTGGTATTGTTCCTTGCCTGACAACTCCATATTTTCATTCAACCAACTTGTGAATCAATTTCTCCAATAGTTCCAAGCTAACATCAGTTCGAAGATGAGCTTCTTGGATCTCGTTTGATGTAAGCAAGGAGAGCGTGAGAAGATCACTAATTTCATTGCTCGATACCAAGAACTCTCTTCTCAAATATCATACCTGCTACTCAAATCAGATGTGCAAAAGGTGTTCATTGGCAACCTATAGTGACCTTGGCAAGATAATTTTTCCTTGATGAAATATCCTTCTTTCACACATTTGTGTGTTGTGTTTCCAGAGTATCAACAGATGGTTATTTAGTTTGGGGGATCTTCCTCACACTCCCATCTTGAGGGAAGATCTATAGTATCAATTTTGGGAAAAGGAAAATCTGTTGCAAATGTAGTCGCCACATCTAATGACAAAGGCCTTAAGCACAATAGACAATTCACTAAATTATTTGAATATTATTCTTTTATTCTGCAAAAGTTGTTGAAGGATAAGATTATAACATTAGAAGATCCTAGAGCTCTTAAAGATCCTTATCCCAATTGGTATGATGGGAATTCATTCTTCCAATACCATTGTGTCTATGGGCATGATATTGAACATAGTATGCACCTGCATCATGAGATACAATATCACATCAATGACGGTACCATTCATCTAGATGGTAAAAAGAAGAATGTGAATAAGTCAGTGGCTAAGGAGAATAGTGAATTATAGATCTACATGAATCCATTTTTGTCTCTCTACAAAATTAATTATTGATCCTTTTGGTGCTTCTCCCTAGGCCTCAACATACATAAATGTGATTTTGTTTGCTCACAATCCTCCCCCTCAACCTAAGACTAGTTCACCAGATGTAATTTTCACATCGCAAGATTTACCCATGAATAAAAAAGCCTCTCCTTTATATATTCCTGCTCACCTCAATGGAAACATTGTGATGGGAGTCCTTGTCGACCCCACAAGTCAAGTGAATGTTATTACAAAGGAGACTTTATTATTGAATTCATTGCAGATGGAGAAATATGAGAAGATGAAAACCACTATACGTACCCATGATGGCCTCTCTCTTGCTTTGTATAGCTTTGTAACTCTTTTCGTCCTAGTGGGACCTAGGGTTGTGGATACTACCTTTAGTTTCATTCTGGAATCTGACCTATTTAGGTGAAGTTAGGCATCCCTTGGCTAGCTTCCATGAACATAGTTGCTTCCATTATTCATAAATTTCTAAAATTCTCTCATGAAGGTGTGATGCATGTCATGCACAAAACTAGGTACCAACCATTGATATCCTGTGGGATTATTCATTGGATCATTTTGGACCCACTTTGGTTGGTTTGCTTCCTCCAAGAATGGACCTACTTTATCAAAATTATGTTAAATATAAGATTGAGGGTAAGGTGCAGCAAAAAATGACTCACCCTGTAACACAACAACAAGTTGACTCTTCCTCTCAAAGGGGGGAGGGGAAGCATGTTCGCACTCAGGGCCCTTCTTCTTCCTTTGCAGTTCCACTTGCCTCTACCTCTTGACCTACTCCAATACCTTTGACTTCCACTCCTATGCATTTATTAGGGAGTTTGATGGTTCCATCTTGGCAGAAGGCCAAGTGTTAGGTATTCAACCTTACCATCTTACCCATGGTGCCCCAACCTATTGTGTATGGTAAGGGGAAGGGTCCCCATGGAGTCGCCTTTGCATCTCAGCCTTCGTGGCCTCCTACTATCCCTACACCTAAGGTAGCGAATGATAGGAGGCCCACTACTAAGGCACTCGATTCTGCTCCCCCCTTTGTTGTTGCATCTACTTCTCCATCTCTTCCTCTTGTTATTGTCTAGGAGTCACTCCCTCCGTCAAAAATAGTTGTGATGGATACTCCGATGACTAAACAAGAGTCTTCTATTCTCCCCAAGATGGATCCTCTAGCTCTCAGAATTGTAGAAACTACCTTGTGTACAAGCGTAAGCATTGGATGAAGGCTCTAGCCATTAAGAAAGATGCCTCACAAAAGAAGGAAGGGGAGCTAGCAACTCCCGCTTTGGCATCTTCTACTGTGTCCTCCTTTTCCACCCTTTCTGCTTCAGTTCCCTTTGCCTCAATCTTGCTTTCGGTTCCCCCTACGAGCGTGAATGATCCTCATCCCAAGAGGGTGCAAATATTCATTACTCCTTCGACTGAGCCTCCTCTTTTGATGTCCCTTCTAAACATCCCACCTTTTTCAAAACCTGTGGACATGTTGAATACCTCGGTGGTGTCTATCGTGGTTTTCTCCTCTTCCTCCTTTCTCTCTACTTCATCTGCGGGGATCTCACATCCTCCAATGAAGTGAAATATGGAGGATGAACCTGCTTGTAATGGGGGTCAGAAGAAGGTTTCCCTTCTTCAGAGGTTGGCTCTACATTGGCTTGCATCATCCTAGTGACAAAGGCAACCCAGACGCCCTCAAATTTTATCACTTCTCCTAAGTCTTTCAGTGAGGCTAGTAGTGGATCTTGGGTGCCTCCTCCATCGCCCGCTGAGTTGACACATGACACTCCTATAAAGTGCATGTTCAACTCTATAGACGAGGTCCCAAATTTGTCGGTGATTTTCATGAGATCGTTGATGTTTACCTCATAGGAACTAAGTGAAGATGACCTTGACGGGCCCTCTTCCTTGGCTCTTGTTGTAGGAGAGTCAAAGGTTACCCCCCTTGTTATTTCGCCCTTGCAGGCTCATCCACCTTCCACTTATGATGATGTAGATTAGGAGAACGATGACCTCTTAGTTGATGAGGACTAGGGGAGTGTCTCTTCTTTATATGTAGATTATATTATGTGAGTGTTGTGTTCCCCTATGCTTGTTTTATGTGTTCTTGGAGGACCCTTTTCACCCTCGTAGGTGCTTGGATACAAGAGTTTTTTTGTGTCATAAAACTTCTTCTATTTTTCACATCATTCTTCTATTTGTCATGCCTTGATTTTTGATAATTAGGGATGATGCGAAGTGTTGGGGGCATTCAGGCCTCCCTTCCATCTTGACCCAATTTTTTTATTTTCATTTTTTTCACATGCCTTTCTTCACAAGGTCTGATATAGTAGGGGGTTGATGATAGTTCATTTATATATTACTATACTTATCTATATATATTTATGAGCAACTCTGACCCTGAAATATCAGATCCCCCTATCTCTTGTTCGTTATGTCATTGTTTCTCCATTATTTTTATCTTTCTCTCTTCTTTGCTTGTCTTGTGATGTTGTGGTGCTTATGTGTTGTCCCTTGTGTGCATGACAACATTACCATGATTACATCTCATCATGTTTCACCAGCCATAACATCACTTTCATTCTTTCTTTTCTCTCCTTAAGATGTCATGTGCCTTTGTGTTCTACACACACCATCTTAAGGGGGGATATCACATTGATTTGACTTTAAAAATGTGTATTCAATGGCCAATGAATCCCTTCTTGCAAATCTCTAATTTTTCAAAAATTACATTCTTCAACATGGATCCCTAAAATAAATTTCTTTCATCATGGATTTGTAAGACATAATTTGGAATTTCCCTTGCAAGGGAGCATTCTTTCTTTTGAATTCCTTGATAAAATAAATCTTTTAGAAGGACTCCTTGATGCTAGAATCATTGACAAAAATATTGTCTTTTCAAAAATGTTATCGATTTCAAACAAAGCGTCCCTTGAGTGGGTCCCTTTTTCTTTTGAAGGGTTCT